>JAEQBH010001987.1:0-230874 GCA_016808115.1 Tetrastigma voinierianum | reverse complement strand
CTTGTATTGAAAGTCACAAAATGTATTTATGGTCCTCATCTTCTCAAATTAGGGTTGAATAGCTTTGAATGTTATTGATTTGGCCAATACTCTCCATGCTTTAAGATACAGTGCATACTTATTGCTAGATGTACTGTGGTTCATTAGATGGTCTTTACGAGCCTCTGAAATGATATTCAAGGCTAGGGTTTCAAACTGAAAAGGGCCATATCGCATGCTACCCGTGTTGACTAAATAGGAGTCAAGTTAGTGGTGAGGTTTGCTAGTTAAATATAGATCCGGTTATGCCATGACCATAGGTTGCATGTCATAACGCCAAGATAAACCTGAGGACACTTTGTTCGGGCTCTAGCTTACCAAGTTATGACTCAATCTTCAAAGTTAACTTTCACCTTTAATTTTGCAATTTACACTCGCCAAACCATTCTAATCGCTTTTGAAACACAAACTACGTAGTCCAAATAAAAGCCTTACCTTCATGCACTGGATGCAAACCATTTTAGGATGAAAACTCATCCCCGTGTTCGACCCAGACCACTATACTCCGGCAAAGAGCTCGACTACTACAGCAGTAGGAACTTAGGTGTATATAAATTTTGTTGATTTTAGCTCAGCCTACCGTGGCACGACCAGCTGGCTGTCGCTGGGATGGTGCCAAAACTACGAATGATAAGTCAGGAGTGTACTCCTGCGGGATCAACATCACAAGTGAAGGTGTCTAACTCTTTTTGTAACCCGGGCCTTGTAGTAATCGCAAGTTTTCATCACTTGCGCAACCCGCAGACCGTTTTTTGCTTTTTTTTATATATACGCCGCTTATTTTTAGCTAACCCTAACCTTTTTTGCAAGTTGGTTTGTGTTTGTTAAAATCCCGCTTGTGTACGCTTGTGTATGCAAAGGTCGACAGAGGAACTTCGTGAAGATCAGATAGAATCGCACACAACCTGACCTAGTCAGTGAAGTCAGTGTACACACTGATACCATGGATCCCATACCTGAAGAACAACAGAGTCAACCAGGAACCCCCATGAATCCAAATGCTTATAGAACCATGAGGGATCATATCAACCCTCCTAGAGTTAGTGATCCATCCCCCCGTATCATTCTCCCGTCAAGATGTAGCAATGAGGTCTTCTTACTGCACCCCTACTCCCCACATATCGTATGGAAACGAAAATCCATACACTATTAGGGATTTTGAGGAAGTATGCACAACCTTTAAGGAAGGTATGATTGACATGGATTTGCTGAAGCTAAAAGCATTTCCACTGACCCTAAAGGACAAGGCCAAGATTTGGCTAAACTCACTAAGGCCTAGATCCATAAGAAATTGGGCTGAGCTGCAGGCAGAATTCCTGAAGAAGTTCTTCAATGCTCATAAGACCAACAATTTGAAAAGACAAATTTATACTTTTGCAGCTCATGATGGTGAGAGATTTTATCAGTGTTGGGAAAGCACTATGGACATCCACAGGCATGCCTCACCATGGGTTCGATACATGGATGTTAGTGAACCAATTTCTATGGTGGTATGTCTCCCCTCGCCATGAGGCGCTCGAAAACTATATGTGGGGAGACTTTCTACAAACATCCTGATGAAGCCACGGATTTTTTAAATTACTGGCTGAAACTTCTAAGGGTTGGGATGAGCCTAACCCTAGAGAAATGGGTAGGATGATACCACCAGTCAACCCTAGGGGAGGAATTTATACACTGCCAGAGGACATAAAGATGAAGTCAAAAATCTCAACCCTGGCTAGGAAAGTGGAGGAGCTTCAAGGAAAAAGGTCTTATGAAGTGCATGCGCTGACTGAAAACACCGCACAAGCTAATCCTCGCATCCAATTTCAACCCCCGCGGTATCCGGGTGAGAACCATGTTCCATGGCCCCGCAGTTGAAGGATTTGATGTCAATGTGCAAATATCAGAAGACAATCTGCCACAAGAATCCAATGCTCCATATGGCAATACTTACAATTCCACTGAGGAATCACCCTAACCTCTCATGGAGACCCAACCTCGCTTATGTACCCTCAGCCAAACTCGCTTGTACCCTCACATCACAACAACCACCATCCTCTTCTCCAAAGAGAACAAGCCATATTGAATTTCCAGTAAGGTGGCAGCAATTTTGTCGAGAACAAAAGGAATCAATGTGCAATCGGCACAAAGGATTGACATCATGAAAATACACTAATAAGAGAATAGATGTGCTTGAGAGCAATCTCTCAAACTTAAAATTGACAACATACGCGATTCAACAAGATCAACAAGTTGCTGGAGGTACAAGAAAGAGGAGGTTTCATCACAAATCAGCCCAAATCCCAAGGGAATCCATGAGGCTCGTCATCCAACACCTCTGAATGGATGAAGTTAAGGCTATAATTACCCGAGGAGTGGAAAGAGGCCGATCAGCCTATGCCAAAACCTCGTTGAAGGAATCCGCCAGATAAGAATTGCAGTCCGAAAGCATATTCTCCTCGTGCTACATTCAATGAAAATACCGTGCGATACCACCCCATTTCCACAAGCACTTAGAGGTAAGAAGAAGGCATCTCAAAGAAGCTGGTATCTAGAAGTCCTAAGACAGGTAAAGGTCAACATACCTCTTTGGACATCATTAAACAAGTGGCCGCTTATGCAAAATTTTTGAAAGATCTTCGCATTGAATTAAGAAAGATTAGGCATCGAAGAGCATTTCTCACTCCAACAAGTCAAGCCATAATCCAAAGCAAAATACCCCGCCAAATACAAGGATCCAGGATCTCCCACAATATCGGCCACGGGTGGGGACGCATAGAGAAATCATTGCTTGATTTAGGAGCTAGAACCTAATGTCGTATTCAAAGATGGGCTACAATTAGGTCTGTGTGAACTTCAACTCACCAACAACATCACACCTCATCAGCCGGGATAAAGATCGCTGAAAATCCCTAAGGGGATAGTCGAGGATGTCCTCACAGGAAGATAGACAAATTCTACTATCCAGTAGATTTTGTGGTGCTTGACACTGAGCCAATTGTAAGTGAACCCAATCATGTACCGATCATCTTAGGAAGACCATTTCTAGCCACAGCCAATGCAATCATCAATTGCCGGAATGGAGTCATGCAACTAACCTTTGGTAACATGACTTTGGAGTTGAACATCTTTCATTTGAACATCAAACATGAGTTGCTAGAAACTGGAAATCAAATTTCTAATGAAGTTGTTTCAATTGGTCAGTGTGCAGGAAAACAAAGTACCCAGGAAGTGCAAGGAGTAATCAGCCAAGAAGATGAAGAGATATTGGTCTTGCCAACACCAACCGTGAAGCCAATCGATCAATTCTAAAGCCACGCAGCGACCACATCAACAATTGGTCACCCAAAACCATGGAGCTACCATTTAATACATGGGTTGGAGGATCATTCTCCTCGACCCCCTTGAGTAATGTTGAGATTTCGAATCAATTTTGCTTCCATAAACCTAATCATAGCTCACCATGTTTACTTTTGTTTTAAGTTAGTAAATTTTAGTTAATTTCACTATTTTTAGCAAACTTTTACTTAGTAATTTTTAATATTTAGTACTTTGTTTATATAGTATGCTTATTGCTTGTTAAATTTTATTTATAATTCATATAGTAAATTTTATAATAATAATTTTTATAAATAGTAATATTTAATTTAAAAAAATTTTTTTTTTTTTGGATTTCTCAGAAGACTAGCAGTGGCCACCCGCTAAGTATAGCGAATTTGGTAATGTAGATCCTGGCGCCCATTGCCTATATAAACAGGGTTTGCCAAAATGCCACTTCATATTCTCCTCCCGCCAAGCCCCTGGCTCCCAAGATCGCCACTGGCTGATCACATCACGGAGTTGAGCCCGCAGACATACCACACTGGCCAAGGCATCCCGTCCCGGCCACCGCCACCGCTATCTCTGCTAGTATCATAGAGCCATGTGCTTCTGGGCCACGCAGGGGCCGCCGCCGGCCACACGCGACTCTCACGTGCGCCAAGAAATGCAGAGTTTTGCTCCGCCGCCCCCGACCGAGATTCACCACGCGCCGCGAGCCCCGGTTTTTTCGCCTAAGCCATCACCGCCAGGCTTCTGCTCGCCTGCGCCCCGTCCTGGGCCAGCTTGATCGCCTATTAAGCTCATTGCTACCCGGTGAGTCGATTTCAGCTATAGTCGGGAGCCCCCGGGTTTGTTTGCTCGTCAGAAAGTGCCCTCATTTATCTGGCCAGCTGCAGAGCCTCAGCTACATATTTCCATGAGTCGAGCCTTTTTCCAAGATTTCTTATTTCGATATCAAGATGGTTCAGACTGGTGGGTCCCGGCTCTTCGCCTGTGATTCAAGACGCCCGAGAGAGAGGCCCCAGCTCCACCCCGCCCAAAGACTCATCACCAAACCCCCGAGGTCAGACCTGAGGAGCCTCCTCGGGATTCCGACGCCATCAGACACCTGATGGGACCCTGGGCCCCTTCACCCGTGCCCCGGAGGAGTTAGGAGGGCCCTACCCAAGCGAGCTTTCTCCGCACATCGGCCCAGCGAGTCATCATCTTCACTCCACCATCACCGGGCCGCATCAGCCTACCGAGGCGACATCATCACCTCGCCGTCGGCCACTCCAGATCTCGAGAGCCATTGTTCGTAGGAACCCCATCCCCGGGAATGCGACTCCATCGCAGAATGCTCCACCCAGAGTCGCACCACGACGTCCCCGTCGCTACCGAGGGTCGATTCCCAGATACCGGAGTCTATGAGGTTGGATCGAGGAGTATTCACTCCTACCTTCATGACTCCCAGCATTATTATCCTAGAGTAGTGTCAGCAGCTCTACCACCCATGACATCCGTGGGAGGAGACACCACATGAGCTTCGTCTCAAGATTGATGATCGCTCCTGGCAGTAATTTTCTAGAGCGGTCGACATTTCAAAGAAGATTAGCTTGCACATACCGCCTGCAATGCCGAGGGTTACAGAGAGTGAGCCCACCCACCTCACGTGGGAGATGGTTCGAAGACCGGCCGAGACGCCACACCGGGGTCCAAGATTTTAACAAGGCAAATCCTACTCGATGTCAAGCAGTAGACCACACCCATTACGCACCAGCTTATTCCCTTCCATAAAGATATGTAGGAGGGGAGCTATCCCCGAGGCGCTTTAACGTATCTCTGGAGATTTTGGGTTCAACCCTCTAAGTCGGGTGATGGCCTCTCTCGCAGCAGCTCGAGGAGAAGGTCCATCTAAGGACTGGCACGAAACGGAGCATCCCACACTAATGCCAAGACTTTGCTATGTTCTCGAGCAAATGGGATTCAGAGGAGCCCAAAGGGGAGATGAGAGCTGGGATGCCCACACGTAAAGGTCGCACCTGGGTTACGACTATGCCCGTCGCTTCCACATACGACCACAGACCAAAGAGGAGGTACCGGTCGTGAGAGGCCGAGGACGCCCACGAAGATGATATGCCCGCCCTCGAGCCCGAGGCAGGCCGCAGGACTCAGCATATCGCTCATCTCCATCTCCCTCCACATACCACGCCTCGCGTACTCCATCGATACTCACTACCATCTTATTCAAAGACACCATTCTCACGGAGTACATCCATGCCAGCCGAGAGATACTGGAGGATGGATGCCATTCGCCACTCACGTACCACTGTGCAGCCCAGATCGTAGGTCGCCTGCCATTCCATGTCGACACAGACATGACCCACCGGGTCTTCCTCATGTTCCTAATCAAAGAGAGTGAGCCCACCACCGATGCGTGCAAACTTATTCGATGTTCGGGCAAAGAAGAAGAAGAATACCCACCACCACCAATGTGCCAGCGAGGTGGTTAGGTTTCTTTTTGATTTCGTAGTTACCAAATTTCTTATCAACTCCGCCACCGATTTTGATTAGATTTATGGTATTAGCCATAGTAGCAAAGGATATTTCTATATGCTTAGCTTTGATATGCATGTACTTCAGCTTATTTTCGCTATATCAAAAGCTATTCAAGATAGCAGCAGGACTTTCGTGATATCATCATGTTTTGTGCCTTTTCAGTGTAAGTGATTTTCTTTCAATCAACAATCGACTGCTTCAAATTTAACAATTGAATTGCTTCAATTGAACAATTGAATTGCTTCAACTGGACTATTGAATTGCTTCAAATTGGACAATTGACTTGTTTTATGTTGGGAAATTGAATCACTTTTTGTCACCTTTATGTTAGAACAAATCCCATGCTTGATTCACTGTCGGCTTAGGAATTCCTCGATGCTCAACTTGAAAATTTCTCCTTATGCTAATTCACACACTACACTCCAAGATTGCCTCAATAGGTCAGGAATTTGTATAATTTTCGTCAGATAGCCGCCTTAGGTATGTTGGCAACTCTAGGATAGGGTTTGTAGTTACCCACGCTGAAGACCAATGAAGTTCTTCCAAAAGGAAAAGAAAAGAAAAAGAAAACGAAAAGCAAAGAAGAAAAAAGAAAAAATAAAGTCGTAAAGTTAGCTTTCTTGAAACCCGGAGCACCTGGGCTCGAGGTATACGAAAGCTCAAACCCGATGCCCTAAGCCTTAATTACCGGGAGTCATCGACTTTGTTCGCTACATGGGTGAATAGGTAGAGTTTAGCGAATCAGAGGTGCCTGACTTTCTAAGTCGTCAGAGTCCCAGAAGCCTTTAGAGTTAGTGGTCTTGATCCGCTTGATGCCCTAAACCTTGATTGCTGGGAGTCATCGCAGGACCTTCGCTACACCTGACTGGGTGAAATCGAATTTTAAGCATTGCACCCTACATTGAAAATGAATAAAGAAAGAAGAGTGTAACTAGCCCTATCTAGGTTGCTCAACAACTTAAGGCCATGTCAGTGCTAGGTTGGGGGGAGGGAACAAATTTTACAATTTATTGGCTTAATCTGGTTACATAAAGAACCATTAGACTTAGGTGGAAATTCAAGTTGAGAATCAGAACCGGGGCCACTAAATCGTTTCTCTTTATGGTTTTGGATTCTTATATCGTTTTCAAATTTGATATCAATTAAAACAATTAAAAGCAATGTTTATATGTACATAAACCTTTTGAATCATACCTTTTGAAATCACCACATGCATCTCCTCATAGTTTTGTATTGCTGCGGACTACAACGTTGTCGGGTGATTACAGGCCTGTGCAATTTCAACCCTATATTAGATAGGTTTTGAGTGTTACAAGATTAATCATGTCATTCATACCAATTGAAGTGTTCAAGTCTTCTTAGTACCACTTATGCCATTTAGAGGGTATTTTTCGTTGTTTTGGTGTAAGCCACAAGACTTTAGAAGTTCACTGCCTGATGTATGATGAATCATGAAGTTTGAACTCAAAGTGTCACCCATCAACCAGCCCAAGAATCAATGAAAACTGAAGGCAAAATGAAGAAAATTGATGCAAAGAGAATGTGAGTGAAGATCAACAAAGCGTAATTCACAGAGCCATAAATTTTCGCTAGATCACAAAATGCAACCTAGCGAAATCTACCCCGCTTAGACCAATCCTCAGCTGCACTACAGAAGTAAATATCTTGATTGCTATCATTAACACTCGTTGTTAACATTTCATTAGCTAGCGAATTAGTCGTTCTACTTTAAATTTTCCATTTTCGCATGGTGATTTCGCTAGCTAGCTAAATTTTTCAAATTTAGCTAAATTTAATGCCTCACATGTTTCAGAATTAATGCCAACCGACTTCAAACTGTGTATTACTCTTGTCTCTTTAACTTAGCCAATTTTGGTGGTTTTGTATTTTTCATGCCCTTTGAGGTGGTTTCATATAAGCCCCTCTTGCTTTTTTGTAACCCTACAACAATTGTGAGAATCTTTTGTAAGTTTCTATTTTTGTAAATAGTATCGTATTTTAGTTGTGGTTTTATTTTCCTCTCTTCTCTCCTTTCCCTTACTTTCCTACGCTAAACACTTCTCGAGGATGACAACTCAAGAGATGCTCGCTGCTTCCTTTCTTTGAAGAGGAAGGAAGCTAGCTTGGTGGTGGGGCATATGCATGTTGTCCCTTGTATTGAAAAAGTCACAGTATCAGATGGTCCTCATCTTCTCAAATTAGGTTGAATAGCTTTGAATGTTATTGATTTGGCCAATACTCTCCATGCTTTAAGATAAAGGCATACTTATTGCTAGATGTACTGCGGGTTCATTAGATGGTGCCTTTGACAGCTCCGAAATGATATTCAAGGCTAGGGTTTCAAACCTAAAAGCGGTCATACCGCATGCTACCTGTAAGGACTCAAATAGGAGTTGTCATAGGTGAGGCTCATAGTTAGCCATGCATCCTATATGCCATGGACTATAGGTCAGATGTCATAACGCGAGGATAAAACCCGAGGACACTTGTCATCTCACTACTGGGTTAGTGACCAATCTTCAGTTAACTTTCACCTTAATTTTAAATTTTACAATTTAAGTTTTCAAACCATTCCCACTGTTTTTGAAACACAAATCCGTCAGAGTCCAAATAAAAGCCTTACCTTCATGTACCATGCAAACCATTTTGTGATGAAAACCCATCCCTGTTCGACCCTAGATCTCACTCTATCAAGTAAAGAGCTTTCTGACCACTAAGCAGCAGTGTGAACTTAGGTGTATATGGGCCTTGTTGATTTTAGCTCAGCCCCATCAGGGCACTAACCATGCCCACCGACCTCTTTCGTCAAGCCCGCCGAGCTCAACAGGGAATGAGTCGCATTGCACTCAACTTCTGACGACCATAACTTTCGCTCAAGTCCGTTTTCTGTATTTTCAGACTCTATAGAAATACCTTTGAGTATACAATCCATCCATATATGGTTAAATACAATATGTGCTCATATTGTGTTCGAAGGTGATGAAAGACAGTAGGTACCTGTCGGTTCTGCATGTAAGTCGTTGCTCATGTGAAACGCCAACTTCGGATAACCATAACTTCCTCGTCCGAAGTCCGTTTCAGGTGTTCTTAAACTCTATGGAAAGCTTCTTGAGTCTAGAATCTGACAACATGCCTGTGGATGGCATTTGGTGCTCAAATATAGCCGAGGTGACCTCTTATGGCTGAGCTGACCTCCTTTGGCCGAGCCGACCTCGTCTAGGGAATGAGCTCGACAGCGCCAACTTCGGACAACCATAACTTCCTCGTCCGAAGTCCGTTTTGCGCGTTCTTTGACTCTATGGAAAGCTCTCTGAGTATAGAATTTAACCATATGCCTGTGGATGGCATTTGTTGCCCACATAGTTTCTGAAAATATTGTCATTTCAATAAGTGCACTAATTACTGGAGTCTTGAATGAGAGGTACTATTATGTGTCATTGCTTTCTTTTGATAAATTGAGTGACACGTGAGTATGCGGAATAAGGATATTATATGGCTGTTGTAGGTTACCTATGGAAAAAAAAAAAAAAAATATATATATATATATATATAAAGACCGGATTCGGGGTGTCACATAGCTACCGGGTCACACATGTTCTTTCGATTCGCGTTAAAATCAGTCGCGATACATACAAAAACTATGTCGCGGACAAAGACTACCGCATTTTCCACTTTTTTTGCTCCTTTTCTTTTTGGAATTATCTTCTTTAATTAGAACCTCGTAAACACAAAGTCAGGAATATTCCATAATTCTATAAAAATAGATCTCAAACTATTAAAAACATGCTGTAGAAAATGGATTAAAAATAGATGAGTTTTTGGTGAATATTCCACCGCACTCACGCCCGATTCGACGTGATGTATCGTGCATAAATGCAATGTGCAAATGTCATCAGAGTCATTTCATGCCTACATGTACGCTACATGTCACATGCAACATATCTATTACACTACATGTCAAGTATCATGGATAAATTATATTTAATACATGGCACTTATTTCCATTTTTATCACACATATATCACATAATTTCACACACATTCATGTTATTCAATTTACGTGAATAACACATTAGCCATTCCCCGTCATAACCTACTTCTGCGTGGCCTGAAAATAATTCGACTTAGTCCGTAAATTCCAACTTTTGTAAATACCACACAAAAACTAACACTCACTCCCCGGCCGCTATATGTACTCTAAGCATTTCAGAGAACCGGGTTCTCAAAATAAGCTGTAAACCGTAACAAACCATTCCCAACCGTCTGCGACCTGGCCTAATGTTTAGCCAACTGCTGGCCGAAATTCATCTTATAAAATTCTATACTCAACGAGCATTCCGTAGAGTCCAAGAATGCGCAAATCGAAGTTCGGATGAGAAAGTTATGGTCGTCCGAAGTTGACACGACCAATTCGCAAAGGTGTGCATGTGGGCACACCCCCATTTTCCATTTTGCTCAGGATTTTACCGCCGCAACACACAAATTCCTATTCGATACCCAAAACCCTAAGGAACGGCTTCTCGCCCGTCACACAACAATAACCAAACCACAATATCTTAAATTCGCCTCGAAATCGGGCTTAAACCGGGCATAGGGGCCATTACGTGGGCCCCTAGGCTAAAATAACCAAAGTAGGAGGAAACGTACTTCGTATCGCAGCTTTCGGTCCTTTTCCGGGTCCGATTCCCGCCCTACACCCGCATTGGCCCTGGCTCCTTCCTCCTTTCTTCCTTCTTTCTTCCTTCTTCCTTCTTTCTTCTCATCTTTTTTCCCGGCTGCATTTTCCTCCTGCTCGGATTTCCCTCTCTCCCACTCTTTCTCCTTTCGATTTCCACGCAACTTTCCTCTCCCTTTTTTGTTTTGGCTTTTCTCCTTTCTTTCTTATCTCCCTCTTCATCATATTTTATTTTTTTTTTTTTGAATCGACTCAAAGAAAACTCCCCCACCGCCTCCCTTTATGCAAACAGAAGGTCGTGATTCATGCACCCGCCAGCATCGCTTCATAGCCTCGCTGACGTGGCGTGCCACGCCCTACCACTGGGTGCCACGGACACCGCACTCGATTATGAAATTTTTCAAAACTTGAAATTTAAATACTTAATTCGACGCAATGACCGGGTGCTAGGATTTCACAGACCCATTCCAATGGTGAAATCCATTTGTCATCCAAAATCTAGAAAAATCCAAAATTTTCCCTCCGAGACTATTCCTAAATTACCGTTACATTTTTTCTATAAAATTTAAATTTAAATTTTTACGGTTTTACAGATTAAGATAAAATGTATTGGAAAATAATTTTATATGATGCATCAACAAGGTTACAACTTGCGCATCACTTCTTATTTTTTGCATTATCTTCTCAGAAAGATACGCTATGACGAGTATACATCATGATGAAGGCAAAGAAATAGGTCGGGTGTTCGAATGAAATCAACTTTACTCAAAGGATTAAAAGCTAACTTTGTAACCAATTTCCAGGACTCAAGGACCCGTATTGTGTTGATAACACGAACTCTATTGGATTTCCTTACTCGTCATGAGTAGTAGTGGTTTTCGGGGTTTGTTTTCCTGGTCAAGTTGTTCTCGCTCGCTCATTCTCATCTCACTCTAACTATGTGCTCTCGGGAACTCTTTATCTCTTTATAATATTTTCTTTATCGAGCAAAAAGATACGTCGCATGAGGTGACTTTTTTCTTTTTTCATGGCATCACCTCACAAATTATCATAATGGGAATGATTGGTATGGAATAGAAAACCTCATTTTTTTCCTTTTGTTTTTTTTCTTTATAGAACTTATTCTTATTCCTTGATGCTATGAAAAAAAAGCTAGTAGTTGATGCTTCCTTTTCTCAAAGCGTAGATAGTCAATTTATTATAGCGGCCTATGTCTATTTTATTGTAATCCTATGATGCTTTTTTATCAAAAAATTTCATCAAATAGATATTTTCCTCGGAAAGCAATTATCTATAGATGAATAATTAAATATCATTTACAATGTCAAAATCCTAATATTATGATCATTTTCATATGGTTATATACCCTTTTTCTTAAATTGTATTTAATCAATCAGAAATGATGCGAGATATATGTATTATTCTCAAGTAAGGCTTCCTTTGTTCAGACTTGCTTACCTCGTGTTAGAAAATAAATACCTACCTTGTGGTGTACTTTGTCAGGCTCCTTGCTTACATTCTTATTGCCAATTAAAAGAAGTGTATTATACTCACCAAAATACAAATAAATAAATAAAGTGTATTATGCTCAATTATTTGTATCTAATATATTGCAATATCCGGATCTATAACATACTTGATTTTCTATTCATTTGAGCTTATAAATTATAAATTATCAGTTCTTATGATTTCTTCATGCAAGGGAAAATTCGAGCTTGTATTGTTACCCTTCGTATTAATCATATTATCTTAAATATAATGTAGGTAATGCTGAAGATTTCATTGCAGATGGGATCTTTGAGAAGAGTCCAAGCACCAAAGCCGAAAAATTCCAAATTGGAGGGGAATTCGAGCCAAACTTCAGAGAGCTCGCAATCAAGGTTCAGGAGGATGAAATTACCTGGGAAAACCATACTTTCATGTCAGGTTCGAGGATCGCGTCGAGTCAATTGGTAAGAGTTTCCTTTAGCAATGTGGACTCCTAAGTTTGAAAGGATAACCTTTTAAACGATTACAAATGAGATAAAAGAATCTGTGGATATCTCAGATGCTATCACCAATCATAATGTTAAGTGTCATCGTGAATGCTAATCCCATAGTTTTTAAAAGCATGGTCTAGGCTCAAGGCACAACTAATTCTCAGTTATATTGCCTCGCTTTCCAATTATGTAGATCACACTCTTTTTCAAAACATCTTTTCATGCTTCGAATTTCCAATTATATATTGAAATTTATATAATTTCACTATTTTCTTCATTGAAATTTCTTTAAATATTAGGAATCTTTAGTTTTTTTATTAATATAATCATACTTTGAATCATATTTTATAAAATTGACGTGCATCCAAGGTCATATTTTTCTTCACAAAAGCCCACGCCTTAAAGATTCAAGGCCGTGGCTCCAAGAGACCTTTGCACCTTAGTGGGCCTTGCACCTTTTAAAACTAAGGCGAATCCAAATGTGATCCTAGTCAAGTTGATCTTGTACGGTAAAAGTATGGTTGATTAATGGTTAAATGTGTTCAACCCAATTTCTATTTTTTTTTAAACTTCAATCAACTGATTCAATCAGCTTTTTTCCCCCTTAACTAGTGTTTATAACAAAGGTAACTTAGGATAAATTGGCTTTGTTACATCTAATGGATTTTAAACTTCAAATTCTAATAAATAAAATGTGAAACCCGAAAATATTCAAATTTTCTAAGAAAGGGTAAAACGGTAAATTCAGTCTAAAATCCAAAAAATTTATAGATCTTGGATGACGAAATAGACTTCATCGCCAAATCGCCTCGCGTAAATTCAGCGCTACCACGTCAAATTCGTCGACCTCGAGACAAACACTTGCACGCTGAGACAACAAGGTAGTATGGGACATTTCAAGACGTGTCGAGTGGCTCATCGTGCGCCATGTGTCAAGTGCAAGATGTCTCAAATAAAGGGCTCAAGTGGGACCTTTAAAAGACATGTGGCACCATGTGATTGGATGAAAATCCAAGTAGAAGGATAAGTGGATAAGGGTAATCCAAGTGAGCCAATGATAGGCTGACATGTGGCAAGAGAGGCACTCTCCCACTTGGCCCATCTTGAACCAAACGGTGGGAAAAAGAAAGAGGGAGAAAAGGGAGAAAGAGAAAAGAATGAGAATTTTATAGAGAGAGACTTTAACTTCTTCTAAATCTCCCTGCACTGGACCTGGTTTCAAAGTGAGCAAGAGGAAAAGAGCTTCTCCGTGACAAGAAAGAACAAGTGTATACTAAACAAGGAGTTTTTGACAAACACCTGGATGTGGGTCTTCTCCTACTCGGTTATTCTTTGTCAAAAGCCATGAAAATGGTTTGGGAAGTGTGAGGTTGGAAATGGCTATGCATTCTAGTTCCAAAGAAAGGGAACTTAATGCTTGATGAGGACTGCCCTAATCGCTCACGATCGATCAGACTGCTTAAGACAAACCGGAATCGATTTGGACTGGAATTGTCTATGTGAATTTGCTTGTATGTCATCGCTTGACATGAGTAGCATGAATGATGTGTGGAGAATAAAATTGGCTAAAACATAAATTGATGCTGCTAACATGTCGTTTGGAATTATACGTGAATATAATCGCTTCATGAACCACAATCGACATGCGACCGCATGATCGCATTCATGTGCACTGCCATCACGTCGAGTCGGGTGTGGGTGCACAGTAGGGTTGTTCACCATTCTTGGTGAATGTGTGGTGAGCTCATATTTTGGACAACGTCCAATAAAAGACTCATGGTTCAAATCATAAAGTGAAATATAATTAATGTGTGTCATGCAGCAAGTGAGGGGGTCAAGAACCCTCAGTGAAAAGCCCGAACTCCTCGCGTAAGTTACCCGTGGTATTATCCGAAAAAATTCTGTATGGGTGTAAGAGGCCCGCGGTAAGTCGAAAAATTTCAAGGTTCCAAAGAAGACACACTACATGATTATCACATGTGACTTCTCGAAGTCACAAGGGACAGAGCCTGGATTGACTTTAATTAGTCGCCATTAGCACTTCCATTGGGTATTGGTGAGCCGACAAGGGCTCAGTATATGTGCACCATTGGTACTTCCAATGACAAATACAAGACTTATTCCAGGCATGTGCGAGGATTCAAAGGGAGTGCAGGACTTCTTTCTTGGCCCGGGATCCGTTTCATGGATCCAACCGAGTCCGATGCCCGATTATCACCCAATCACCAAAATCATATCATCTTTGCGGAAGCGATTTCAAAATCGCAAGCTCCATAAACATTTACATTTAACAAAATACTTACAATGAAGGCATTCAAGCCTTTTCAAATAATTTACAAAATAGATGTTCAGAGTTCAAATTGTTTTTACAAAATATCAATATCCAAAAGAAAAACATGGAAAGAATAAATGAACATGTTGATATTACTCCAAATTTCCTTTATGACTCGACGCTCTCGATCTTGGCCGCTTTCGCATCACTATCTATCACTCTACTCGCGCATTGTAAACAATACGCTAAGCATTTTCATGCTTAGTGGTTCTATACAAATCCATTCTTCAATTTCAGTTTAAAACAAATCATGCAATTTAACAATTCAAAACTTTCAAACCTTTATGGATGATCAATGTAAATACAATATATATATTTGTTATATATACAATCAGTTATAGTTCATTGATCATCCTAAAAATACACTTTCATATTCAATATTTCACAATCTCAAATCAATTCAAATATGCTCACAAAATCAATTCAGTTCTGCAATTCAATTCAGTTCTACCAATCAATTCAGTTATGCCCTTAACGAATTTAACCTATGTCTTCGATATACAGGATTCAGAGTCACCGACATGGTCCCGCTTAGGCTACGTGCCCAGATAAAAACGTTTTATAACACGCATCGATCCCATCACTGCCGACCGGGTTATTAAAAATCAATTAACGAACACTACCGATACGGTCCCATGAAGTCAAGCACTGGAATGACACATCAATACAATCGCTCGCAGCATCGCTATTTGACTCTCATCGGGTATACCAATCTATCCTAATACGAACTAAACTAAGCATTTTATTAAGGGCGTTTCAAATTCCTTATAGCAAAGTATAGTACAATATGTACATTTGTATAAATAGTTTACTCACTAGTCATGCACCATATGCAAACATTTTACAATCAATTCCTTCAAATCATTTAAAACAATTCAATATGCTTTTCTTACATTTAGAACAAGCTTCTTTCAAATATTGAAACGAGAATAGGAAAAATAGAACAATCATGCAAAAACTTGAAACGAGGAATAGAAGTCGGTAAAACAAACCCAAAAAGCTTTTCACTTTGATTCCAATCCTCGGAATCTCAATCTCAGTTTGGCTTTTCCTCCTCGTCAGCCCCTATTCCAAAACCATTAAAGAACAATATTATTCATGCGTGCTAGTGGTTTTGGTTAGGATTGATTTTTTGAGTTTAATTTGAGTTCCAATTTCAATAGGCTATATATAGAAGGATTCTTGACTCAATGGGATTTCCATAGAGTCTAATAACACCCAAAACGGAGTTCGGATGAAGAAGTTATGACCTTTAGAAGTTGGAGGTCACACGTAGTCACACCCAGCCAAGCTTACCTGAACTGGCCGAGCTGACCTGACCTCGGTAAAAGGACCCTAACTTGGTCTACAGAGGTCCAAATTGAGAAATTTAAAATCCTAACATCATCTTGACTCAATGGTCTTTCCATAAAGTCCAAGAAGACCCAAAACAGAGTTCGGACGAGGGAGTTATGACCTTCCCAAGTTGGAGGTCACATGTAGTCACACCCAACCAAGCTGACCTAAACTGACCGAGGTGTCTTGACCTGTCAGAGCTCAGATGACCTGTCTAAGCTTACCTATTGTCCTCTACAGGCATATTAATGGATTATTGACTCAATGGGCTTTCCATAGAGTCCAAGAACACCCTAAACGGAGGTCGGACGAAAAAGTTATGACCTTCCAAGTCGAGGTCACATAGTCAACCCACTTAGCCGACCGACCGCCGTTAACCTAACTTCTCGTCGTAGGTGCACTGTACCGAGGTGCACCGGGCCGAGGTATCGCTGAGTGCACCGCTGAGGTGGTCACTAGCCGAGGTGCACTGGCCGAGGTGCACTGGCCGAGGTGCACTGGCTAAGGTGCACTGGCCAAGGTGTACTGGCCGAGGTGTATTGGCCGAGGTGCACTAGCTTAGGTGTATTGGCCGAGCTGCACTATCCAAGGTAAAAGGGCCATAACTTAGGCTACAGAGGTCCGAATTAAGAAATTCAAAATCCTAACATCAAGTTCATTGATTTGGATATAATTTACCAGAATGACTCACTACCAAATTCCCTTTATTCCCTACCCAAAAACCTAGTTCTAAGGTCCGATTAATGCGTACTATCACAATATGGCAACTTCCTATGGTTCAAAATACCCCCAAACATTTCCCCTTAGGGCAGACAACCAGCACACAACCCTTAGCATAGAAAATAACCAAAGTGGGAGAATACCTACTTCTCAGAGTTTATCGAAACTCCCCAACTCCGGTCTCTATGCGAAGCCCTTGTCGTGAGGATGAACTCTTCCTTTTGCTCCGCCTGAAATCGCCGGTTCGATCGTTGGGAAATCTAGAGAGAAGTGAGAGCTTCTCACTCTAAAATCTCTCATCTTTTCTCTGTTTTCCTTTTCTTATGGATCACCCTTAATCGTACTTTAAAAATGAGGAAACTTCCTCCCTCTTTCCTACATGCCATACTCCTTCTTGATTTTTTTTTCTTTCTTATTTCTTTTTATATTTAGGTCCCTCCATTTCTCTATTATTCTTCATTTAAGTCTCCTATTATTTTTCCCTTCATCATTTATTTCTCCTAATTTTCACTTAGACATATAAACTTATTTACAATTGACCCTTAAGTCCCCATTTTACAATTTCCATATTTTTTTTTTCACTTGGGTTTATTTCCGGATTCAATAAATTTCTCATTTTAGCATATAATTATTTAAATCAATATTCATCTAGCAATTCCCAGAAAGATACCCGAGTTGGCTCAATTATACCTAGAATATATAATATTTTTTTATTATAAAAATTCTATGGTATTTTTGGGGCGTTACAGAGTGACTCGGGATATGGGTATGAAGACATTTCATGCATGACATAAATCATTCCATGTGTGAGTTATAAACTATATGGAATGTGGATGTTGATGATGTGTCATTGCATGTGCATTTTAGGTGAGGAGTAGCCTATGTAGGAAAATTCTACTATCAAGTACTCACCCCGGTCGTGGGAAAACATTTCAAAATTGCAGGCGCATCGCATCTAAGCTCATCCGAGGCCTTAGTGGAGGAGTAGAGGCCACTTTAGGCCTTATTTTTGTATAATGTAAATTTTGGCAGAAAACCCAGTTTTTGTATTGTAATTAAAGGACAATGGAGTTGTAATTAAACTCTCAGGTAATGAAAATATATTTTTGAAAGTTTTGAGTACCGCTGATTCGCAAGCCACTGCAGGGTGATCCTAATCAACAAAATTTGTTTCCTATTTTCTCCTACCGTAGTCAAGCCATCGAGCATACCGCCTAGGTAGAACATGGGACGGGTTTTCATCCCACAAATGATTCAGATTGATGATTCAAAATGGTGAGGCTTATTTGGATTTTTGGATTTTTCATTAAAACGCAGGGTGTTAGTGTCACTAGGTAACCTAAACAATTTAAACTAGTGTGAAATGGTGACTCCTGGGTTGCTCAATACTAGCTTGATTAAATGGGGCAAAGGTGTCCCTGGTTATTTCGCATTGGGTAAGCAAATGACATATATCTATTTCAAACCCATCTTTGTCAGCCTTAAAACCAACCCTTAAAAATACTCCTATTTGAGCCAAAACATTTACTGAGCATTTAATGTTCCAGCAGTTTGAAAACATAGCATTTAACCTAATTTCAAGGGTTTCAGAATGACATTTCTGAAGAATGTCAGTGCATCTACCATTAAGAATGCACTGAACCCTTAAGCATGATAAGTATTGACCAAAAGAAACACATTAAATAGCATTAAAACCCTATTTGGAAAAGTTGGAACAATAAATGCAAGATCGCTTCATTTAAAACTCGAGGACCACTCCAAACCACCATTAACCAACCTAACAACCCCTCCTTCTTCATATTGAGGTTAGCTACAAACATCCCTCGAAGTCATCATCCTCAAAGGTGGTGTTCAAGTGTGCCAAGAAAAATGAGAGAAAGAAGGGAGAGAAGTGAGAAACAGAACCTAAAACAAAAGCCACTGATTTACAAGTGAATGAAAGTTAGAGTTACAAAATGTTATAAGGTGGCTTATATAATATACAAGATGTGCTTAAATACCAAAATAACCAATATAATAAGATTACATTGAGGACAAATGGGAATTACACAAAACGGCTGTTTGGATCAAAATCGTTGGGAACACTTCGCATGAGGGCGTAATTTCGCTTATCATAGTTAGGGCCACTATCATAGCTTAAATCCAGGCATAGCTTAAAATTTGAACTCGCTTACACAGCAATTTTCGCTTATGATAATAATTTTTTGCTGCCATGATAGCGAAATTCTATCATATTAAACCGCAGACATCAGGTTCTGGCAGGATTGCGAAATTTTCGCTATGGAGCCATAGCCTTCTGTGAATGCCATAGCGAAACCCCGGTGACTCCCCGTATTGCCTCCTGCATCAATTCAGCCTCCATTTCTTCAGTTCCACTTGACATTTCTTCATCCCGGCTTGATGAAATCACCGAGAATTTGCAAAATTCAGCACCAATACGAAGCCAAGCTTGAAATGATGGCTGAGGTTCCCAAAACCTGCAAAACTACCAAAACAACCTCGAAACAAAATCGGAGTACTAAATTGCACTCCGCACATGTCAATCAAGGTTTAATTCATAGTGATTGCACACAGCACTCAAAACCCATCTAACAGACTTCAAAATAGCACTTTTTGGGTACTAATCACACCCCCAACCGACACGTTGTTAGTCCCTGAAGAATGCTAAAACAACTGTATGATGTCAGGTTGCGAAAAGTGCATGATGTCCGTGTGTGTACAAGTAACGCCTCTTACCTTCGCAAGATGAACAATTTGTAATTCTCAGACAAAAACCATCATGAGAACAAATACCATATAAGAACAAGTTTTAGGGCAACATCCATTCCAAAGAAGTCAACCTGAACTTCTACCTAAATCTAAGTGTTCTTAAGGTAACCAACAACTAACAAGTCAGAAGCTATTCCTCCCTCAATAACCAAGCTACATCGCTGCCTTAAACTATTGACCAACCTAAATAGAACTGCCACACTTTATTTCTTTCTTTACTGTATTGTAGGATGTACGTTAAAAACTCGACTTCACCAAAGTCCGTGTAACTGGTCCACCGATTACTCCCAACCACTAAGGTTTGTGGCATCAAGCCAAAAGGATCAATCGACCACAAACTCTACAAAGTCAGCCCGAACTTCGAACACTCAAGAATTAAGCACCTACAACTCGCTAAACTCCACCCATCCACCCGTGTAGAGAACACTAAGTCGAGGACTCCCAACCAATTAAGGTTTAAGGCACCGGGCTTTAAAGGCTTTCATCATATACCCCTCGGACCGTGTTCGGGTTTCAAGGCAAAGTGTCACGGCATTCATATCTCTTTTTCTTCTTTCTTTTTCTTTTTGCTTTTTCTTTTCTTTTTCATTTGGAAGACTTCATTGGTCTTCTTTTTCGGGTAACAAAAACCTATTATGGGTCATCAACAGATCTAAGGCCGGTTTTGCAAAGTGAAAAGTGGTATATAGCTTCTCAACCTATTGATACAAACTAATGGGCAATGTGTGTGATTAGCTAAAGGGGGATGTACAAGGTTGAATACTTTGGAACTTCAGTCGACCAAAAGTTTAATCATGCATGGAATTGTTCTAACATTAAGGTAGCATACAGGGCTTCAATTCTTCAACTCAAGGCAAGAGTAGAAACACAAAATATAGGCACAAAAAGCAATCTCAAAATTAAAGAAACGACTTGGGCACCGCAGGCATGTATAACCAAGAAACTAAATTCCAAAATATGAAAATTACCTCTGACCGACCCGATGGGAATGAAAAGCTAGGAGGATGGAATGGCACCTCCTCAATCATATGGGCAGAGAAGGATCATCCCTAGCTCGAAGGCCGAGGTGTTGCTCGAAGTGGTCGATGTTACCAGAATCACAACACAAAGCAAACAAAATGCCAAACACCGGACATTACAAAAATGACCAAAAGAAGCTTAATCAAAACTAAGCAATTAAATTAGTGGCTTCTGAGACAAAGCAAGAGCCACCCTTAAATGTGTGGCCTGTGGGCCTCAAGGAGGGTCCAAAAGGAGAATTTCCTCTCGACCCGCCTACATAATAAACATGTGGCTTCACCTTCCGTCCATTAACTTTGATCACCCTATTATCATTTGGATCGAGCAGTCTACCAACAATCGGGTGCCTGCTGAACTATGACCGACCCTCCATCGCGACTTGAGCTCTTTAAAGGATGGAGTTTCGAATCATATAGAGGACTCAACCCTCGTTGGAAATTCGCCGCCATCAATTGATCACGCCATTTTTTTATCTTTCTTTTGCAATCTTCGAGTTCAAGTAGGCATCATTTCGTATTTTCCAACTCATCGAGATCAAGGAATCTTTCGACTCGCCAACTTAAATCCATGTTCACTTTCTCGACGCTTCACCATGCTTTATATTCGATCTCCACTGGAAGGTGACATGCCTTACCATAGACCAACCGATAAGGGGACATTCCAAGAATTGTTTTGAAAGCTATTCTGTAGGCCCACAGTGAATCAAGCAGTTTGATGGACCAATCTTTTCTGTTGTTGTTCACCACCTTCATTAGAATGGTCTTAATCTCCCGCAGCAAGTTCTATCACCACTTGCTCGATGGTATGGGGTGCCACTGCGGTTTCACACCATATTTAGCCAGAGGTTTTCGAAAGGTTTGTTACGTAAATGTGAACCTGCCACTAATAATGCTTTCGTACCTAACCCGAAAAAGATGTTTTGCCAAGAACTTCAGCAACTACCATGTGGCCGTTAGTTTTCAAGTAGGGATTGCCTCAACCCATTGACATAGTCTACTCCCACCAATATGTACGTATAACCAAAAGACGGGGAAAGGTCCCATGAAATCGATGCCCTAAACATCAAATAGCTCGACCACTAAAATTGGGTTCAGGGGCATCATATGACAGCGAGACAATTTCCCGAGTCTTTGGAATCTATCACACACTCGACACATGTGGTGTGCTTCTTTAAACAAGAAAGGCCAGTAGAAACCAGACTGCAGCACCTTCATTGCCATCTTCTAGGAAGCAAAGTGACCACCACAGGCACTCTCGTGGCAATGGCTCGTAATTTCGGCTGCTCTTCCTCGTGGCACACACTGGATTATCCGATCTCGCACAATATTTAAAACGAAGAAGCGGCTCTTCCCAATAATAGGAACGGATCTTCGCCAAAAAGTACTTCCTATCCTGTTCTTTCCAATCAGATGGGATTTCTCCTATTGCGAGGAAATTGGCAATGTGAGCATGGGCCTGTGTGGTTTTTCGTATGCATTAAAGATTCTTCAAAGAAATTCATCATCGATGGGTGGGCTATGAGTGTCATGGCTATTGTTAATTTTCAAAGATGGTTCCACCACATTCTCACCCCTTGTCTTTAATTTGCAAGTTAAATTCCTGGAAGCTAAGAACCTACTCCGATAAGTCTTTCCTTAGCATTTCGCTTCGGGTCAAGACATATTTCAAAGCCGGAATGATCTCAAAAATGACTATATCAGACCCGATCAAGTATGCTCGAAATTTGTCTAAGGCGAGACCATCGCTTAACAATTCCTTCTCTCGTAGTAGTATAAGCTTTTGTGCTTCATTCAAGGTTTGCTTGCATAATAGATTACATGGTAGGTTTTTCATCTTCTCACAAGAACTCCAAGCCCAATAAGAAGATCACTTGCATCGCACATCACCTCAAAAGGCAACTGCCAATTAGGTGCCCGTACTATTGGTGCAGTTGTCAAATGGGACTTCAAATTTCTTCAAATCTCTCCCGACATTCTTTTTTCCCAAACAAATTTAGCATCTTTCTCAGAGCTATAAAGGGGTTTAGCAATCTTCTCGAGAAGTCCTCGATGAATCTTTCTCTCGTAGAAGCCCGTATGACCAAGGAATTGCCTAACTGCTTTATCATTGAGATGGGCGCTTGGAAATAAGTTCAATTTTTGCTTTTTCAACTTCTATTCCCTCGTTCGAAATAACGTGCCCCAAGACACCTCGTTCACCATAAAATGGCACTTCCCGCTTACACCGTGTTCTTTCTATGCACCTCTCGCAGATAGCCTCAAGATTAGTCGATATTCTTCAAAATCACCTCCATATACAAAGTGATGTCATCCATGCATACCCATTATGTGCGTAAGACCCGGAAAATTTCCAATTTCTCGAAAAATGGGCAAAATCGTAATTCCGGTCAAAAATCCGAAATTTATTCTCTGAATCTCGGATGATGAAACGGATTTCACCGTTGGAATCATCTCGTGAAATCTAGCAAGCACGTCGAATTTCGTCAAATTCCGAGATAGTTAGAATTTACACGTTTTTCGAGGCATCACATTTCAGGTGCCGTAAAACGATTTTCGATGCAACGAAAATCAAATATAACAAGTAATCATGTGCCATAAATGGTATGAGTATAGAAATGATGAAAATGGAAGGCCGAGATAGTGCCGAATGTCAAAACTGGGAAAAGAATGGACAAAATGGTCATTTTGAATTTGTCTTAAATGATAATAAGACAAAAGTCGTGATAGTACGCTCTTTCCAAACAAAAAAAGAAATGAGAAAACGTTAAAGAGGGAAAAAGTCTTACAAAGAAGTTGCGGATTTTTGCTCACGAGAGAGTCTTCCTTCTTCTAAACACGCTACGATCCGACCGCCGACAATCTTCGCATGTGCAATGGTGCTTCGTTTACGCGAGAGTGTCAAGGTACGATTTAGTGGAGTTTTTCAACTCCCGAGAGGTAGGAAATTTCTCCTACTTGGGTTTTATTAATTTTATTTAAATGTTTTCAATGTTTATTATTGAGGCCTTGAATGAATAGCTGACGGCCCCAAAACTCGACCGAAGTGTTAGAATTTTGGAGCCGCTTGGGGAAATTCAAGTAATCATATTGATCGTTATGGTTTCTTTCAGGTGGTGAATTGTGCTATAATTCATGTATTGATGTGTATGAGGCCGGAAATGGCCATGAAATTCGGGTTCACAAAGTGAACCGATGAATTGTGATTTTTTGGGAATAGTAACCGAGGGTTTCACTATTCTCGAGTATAGTGTTCACAAAATAAATTTTGTGAATTAATGTGTTTGGTCGAGTAATTCAAGTAGAATTGCTCGTGTTTGATCATTAGCCCACGTTAAGGCTAATTTTGATGATGTGATGAAATGAGAAATTACATAACATGGTTGTGTGATTAAATTTTTATGTAAATATATGCATGTTTATATATTTGCATGTGTTATAGACTGTAATGGAATTAAAGATTTACGTATTCCAGATGCGCACTAGACCCCAGACTGGTAGGAGTGAGTGCATGAGATGAGCTCCAGAGAAAGGGCTTCCTGAGGGCCGTCTTAAATAGTAAAAATCATCTGAGTGGTAGTCCATACTAAAAACATCAACGTCTGAGACTGCTTCAATTGATATACATCTGAGGGTAGTCCACATATAAAATATCAAACGCCTGAGACGCCCAATTGATATATCTCTGGGGCGTAGTCCACTAAATATAACGTCTGGAGACACCACTACTTAGATCTGAGCATAGACCACAAATATAAACAAATAACTTTGTTTGAAACTAGTTTTCTACACATGGCTTAGGCATGTGTGGAGAGAGTCGGGTGGAGGACTCTGGATATGAGTCGAGCGCTAGACATTCAAGTAGATCATGCATTTGCTCGAATGCGGTGTTTATTTTTTTTTAGCATCAGATATGCACTTAGGTGGAGAGTAGCCCACTTAAGGCGATTCCACTACTGAGCATTAGCTCACCCTGTCGAGGGAACATATTTTCAGGTACAGGGAGCGCACGAGGAGACGGTGATGAGTCCAAAAACTCATTAGATTTTTAATCCATTTTTCTGAGTTTATTATGAGATAATTGTCGACCGCGGTAAAGAAAAAGTGAATAATTGACTCAAATTTCATTTTGCAGGAAAATACAGCAAAAACTCAAATTTTAGCAAAAATCAGAAAAATTCAGCCTGCAGCAGAATTAAGGTCACGACTGGAAACGTAGGTCGCGACATAAATCTCAGTTGCCAACCATTCCAGGTCACGACATCAGCAAATTTGGCTTTGAATAAGAAACTGAAACGTGAACAAGTGAAGTCGTGACTTGAAAAAGGAGGTCAGCGAACAAAGAAGACGCGGATCGGTGACTCAAGAAAACAATCAAATGAAGAAGTTCATGTCGCGGCATCACTTTGATGTCGCGACGCCAAAAGCGACGGCAATTGATGTCGCAACACCACTCTAAGGTCGCATAAGGATCCGCTTAAGAAGCCACAAGAGAAAGTCATCATAAGAAAGAGATCGTAATCTGCTTTTTAAACACAAGGTTCATTTCATGTCGCGACACTTGAGGTCGCGACATAAAAACAGAAGATTCAAGATCAAGGACCGTAAATGATGTCGCGACCACTATTCAGTCGCACCCAAAGTTAAGAGCCGGAAGTGTAGTTAGGTGAGGTCGATACATCACTTTGATGTCGCGACTGAAAATAGTTTGAAGAAAGAAATTATTGCAACGAGAACCGAGGTTGGAAACCAAGAAAAGAAATGTGGAAAAGTAAGAGGTCGCACACTCATGAGGTCTCGACATAAAGTTGAAAGTTATGAAGACAAGAAAACCACCAATAGAATTGCGACCAAGAAATCAAAGTCACAACATGAAGTCATTTACAAACAGCAAGGAGGTCGCAACATAAAACTGATGTCGCAACACAGATGCTGGAAGAACAGGAAGACAATGATGTCGCGACATCAACATGAGGTCGCGACATCGACACTGAAGGAACACTGAACAAATGATGTCGCTATATGACTTCGACGTCGCCACCACTGACCAAGGCATTTTCAAGACAAATTGGTTGCAACAGAAAAGGAAGAGGTCGCGACTGATCACGTTAACAAGAGAACTATGTCGGCGACATCAACTTGAGGTCGCGATACGGGAACGCTGAGTCGGGCTTTTCTTTGGATTTCCACCGAGCATTTCCTGGGGATCTTACCGTGATTCTTTTTACGATAAATAGAGAGCTTTCAAATAGTACGCTAGCTTTTCCTTCTTCACTACCCAAGAAGGAAAAGAAGAGGAACTCCGCAGGTATATTTTAGAGTAGATTTTTATTTTTTTATTTTTTATTTTTTTAGTTTATTTTCTCGGGTTTTGAATCATGAGCCGCGGTAGAGACGAGTAGAGCTGGATTGTTAGTTCTGTTATTTTTCTTCAAAGATATTGCTCTCGAAATTTATGAAATTCAGATAAATTTCGGGAATTCATTTCTTCCTAGTTTTACTGCAATTACGTTGGTTGTGCGTGATCGACACTCCATTTCTGATTAGCAATAAAGAATCAGAGCGCAGCCTCGCCTGGATTTGATTTACATTTAGTTACAAACTTTTCCCGCACACCACTGAGAATTACCTGGTTTCGATTTTCACTTAATCTGTCGCTTTTTAATGGGATAAGTTCCCAATAAGAGTACCTACACTACCGAGGGAATGTATCTTACTCGATATCCGTGATGCCCTCTCACAAGGACACGTGACGGAGATTCCTAATAGTTGAGAGCATTCTTTTTCTCGGGTATGTTCGACTACCATTGACGCACGGCTGAAGCCCGAGAGTTCATTGGAGCAAATCCCCCATTCGCCTACAATTGAAGTCGGGAGGCATTTAACAATATCAATAATCGAGAGTTCACCTTAATCTATTGTGCACGCCCTTATCCCCGTGCTAGCTAGATTCAATCAAGGGAAAGGATAAACCCAGATCCGGAAGTCACACCACTAAGTAGCAGAAACTTAGCTAAATCTCCGGTAGCGTGAAGCTAAAGATCCGCTATCAACAAGAAATGTGTGAAGTATCGAGAAAGAAAAATACCTGTGATCTTGTAAGAAAATGTGGAATACAAGGAAGCCGGTTTGATCTTTGCCTCGAGAGAAGCAAGGATATTAAATAAGGAAAAACTGAGAGATTCAATCTCCAATAATTACAGGAAATTGACAAAATCATATCCATACATAGAACAGAGTGCAACTTATTATTAGTGCCGAATTGACCTGCTCTATCAGATTTCATTGATAGTTTTCTGCTTTCTCACAAAGAATTGATTCAATCCATTCTTTATATACAATTTATTTAGTCATTCACTTTTTGTTTTAGCTTAATTCAGAACATATCCAATAGTATAGATTTTTTAATTTGTCGTTTTGATAAAACTTTCACTATGAGTTTTGAGTCCAAATAGTATGAAATTTTAGTAGTCAAGAAGTCGACTGCACTGCTATCAACTCGTGGGAATGATACACCGACTTACATTCGATTTACCACTTCAGAGATGACCTGCACTTTCTGCAAAGTGTCAAGGATCGAACCCTTGTTTTAATTCGAACATTAAGAGAAATTTATTTTAGTAAGCAAATTATCCAAAGTGACACGGGTATAAGAGAATTTGTAAGGCTCTTGTGAAGCTATGTTAATTGGAGGGGTTTTAGTCTATATAGAAAAAGGCAAACAAGCTTTATGGCGCCGTTGCCGGGGATTGAAAGAATTAAATAGATCAATATCCCACAAAAGAAGGAAATACTTCACTCGGGACATTTTAAAGAAAAGAACAAAAATAGTTTTTCATAATCGCTACATCACCCACTACTTTAACAAGCCATGTCGGGATATAATTGTTTAAGCTTGACAAATCCTATTAATCCGAGTGTGTTTTCGATTACAGAAACCTTTTAATGCATAGAAATGGATTCGACCGACTCAGCAGACACCGAGTCGAGAGAACACTCGTGAGCCAAGAAAGCATAAAGAGCAGAGAGCGCAAATGGATGGCGACGAGAGAAATGACTGTATTGCAGGAATGTGAGGACAAAGCAGCCAAGCGCTCTATTATCGACACAATGGAGAACATGGAGGCCTATTATTCAGAAGAGTATTCTCGCAATCAGACAACCATCAGATGCAAATAATTTTGAACTAAAGCCAACCTTAATTACAATGGTTTAGCAACATCAGTTTACTGGTCATCCCACCGAAGACCCAAACGAGCACCGGAAGATTTTCGTAATGGCGGTAATATGCGGAAGCCAACGGGTGAGACCGTAGGTGATAAAGTCACATCTCTTCCCATTTTCTGAGACATAAAAACGTTACGGTATGAATCACTACCCATGGTTCTATCGATACTTAGAAGAGTTGGCAGGCTTACTTTCGCGTATTTCTCCTTTTCCCCATCTCTCACTTTTAGAGAGACGCAAGAGAGATACCAAGATTCCAACAAAGTGGGAAGATGAGAGCTCATATGTACTAAAAGATTCAAGAGGTTGTCAAGAGGTGCCCGATGCATGGAATAGATTTGAAGACCCAGATGGACATAGTGTATCATGCTTTAAATGATACATCTATAAGTATTGATTATGTCATGTTGTGATATCAACTGTGCGCTTAAGAGGGGCGAGATTCGATAGAAGATTTAGCAAATGCACATGAAACATCCGAAGCTTATACAGATATAAATCATGGAGTCGAGCAAAGATGATAGCCATGGGAAGCAAAGTTAGATGCCATAATGCATAGGGATGGACAAACAAGAGAGATGCACACCGCCATGAAATAGAGCAAAGGGAAAGAGAACTTATGAGAAGAAGTGCTGACGTGCCAACAGAAGAAGATTCTTATGGTGCTGAGGAGGTTAAGTACGTGAACGAGCAAAGAAGTTATCATTTCAAGCCAAATCCTAACCTGCCCACACACTACAACCCAGCACTGAGGAACCATGAGAATTTCTCATATGGTGGAGGGGCATTACACGGCCCAAGGCAAGGACAGCACCCTCAACAAGGATATCAGCATCCACCAAGGTTCCAGCAGCAGCATCAAGGAGGTGAAGGCAGAAATGCCAAAGGAGAACCCAACCTTTTGAAGAACAAATGCAGCTCACGGGGAGAACAAAGAGGCTGGTTACAATTCCATAAAACGTAAACTATCCGACTTCGGAAGCTAAGCCCAATACTCACATGTTTCAGAAGAATGCTAGTGCCTCACTGAAAAATTTGGAGACACAAGTAGGGCAACTGGCCCTGAATATGCCAAATCAGAGCAAGGGTACATTCCCTAGTGACACTCAAAAGAACCCAAAAGACTGCATGGCAATTCAGTTAAGAAGTGGAAGGATTTTGAAAGAAGAACAAGAAGCACGTAAAGGAAAGAAGAGACTGAGGCAGAAAGAAGAGATCAAAAGGAAGAAGAGAAGAATGTACCAGATTAATACTGAAGTAATGACCGTAAAAGAAGGAAGGAGTACTACCAGATACACCTGCCAGCTGCCATTCCCACGCAGATCCCGTAAGTCAAGAAGAGAAGAACGCTTTCTAAATTGATATTTTCAAGAAATAGAAATAAATATCCCATTTGCAGAGATCACCAAATGCCCTTTATGCAAAATTTCGAAGGAGACACCGAGTAAGAAAAGCAAAGATAGCCGAGGGTATAGCTAACTCGACCGTTACTCATAGCAGTTATTATCCAAAGAAAAAGCTCCCACCAAAGATGAAAGACTCGGCGCCACCCATTCTCGCTCCATGTGGAAATATGAATTCAAGAGTCTTTATGTGATTCTGGCACAAGTATAAATTTGATGCCGACTATCAGTGATGAAGAGACTAAGTTTGGGGGAACTTACCCCAATAGCAATTACGTTGCAGATGGTTGATAGATCAATGGCACAACCAAAGGGCATTCTGGAAGATGTACTTGTCAAGGTTGGGAAATTCATTTTCCCAGTGGATTTTGTTATCATGCAGATGGAGGAAGATGCCCAAGTTCCTTTATCAGCTGGAAGACTTCTTAGCAACAGGAGCCGCCGATAGACATACGTAAAGGTGAACTAACACTGAGTCAATAAGCAAAGGCATTTTAATATTAATAGAGTATGGAACATCCTAATGTAGAGGCGCATGGGCCATATGGTCAGAAGAAAAACAATAGCCTTCTCAATGATGAATTGAATTCTGATTGTATTATTCAACACTCTATCAATGAAATTGAGATGAATTTTTAGTACTTTGAGAGCTTTGATTGTGAAGTACTGCCTTCAAATGTGTTTAACAAGGAAACAGTCTCAAGTATAAATGAAAACAGTCAAGATGAAATAAGGCCAAACAAAGAAACTCATGAGCGTGAAACTAAGGTAAAAGGGCTAATACCAAGAACTGCCTATCATTTAAAATATGAGTTTAGAACCGCAAAAGAGAAAACTAGTTATCATATCACGCATTGACCGCTGAAAACGTATTGCCGGGTAATTTTGAGAAAATACGCGAAGCAATTGCCGGGTCAATCAAGATCCAAGGGTATCGTACCTCCATTTGTATGCACACAAAATATTGCCGAAGATAACACAAAACTTCTATTGAACATCAAAGGAGGTCAACCTGCGATTTAAAGAAGTCATTAAAAGAAGTTCTAAATGATTAAATGCGTGTTTCATATATATATCGATAGTTCGTAAGCCCAAGGCATGTGGTTCCCAAGAAAGGTGGATTCACCGTGATCGAAAATGAAAAGAATGAACCGATTCCTATAAGAACCGTGACAGATGACGGGTGTATCGACTACGTAGGTTCGAATACCGCAACCGTAGCGACTATTTTCCCCGCTTCTTCATTGGATCGATGTCGGATAGGTCAAGGACACCCTCATTTTGCCATGGATATTCCGATATAACCAAATTGCACAGACCAAGATCGAGAAAATCCACTTTACATGCCCATTTGGTACTTTCGCTTTTAGAGAATGCCATTTGGTTTGTGTAATGCCCCGTACCTTCCAAAGATGCATGATGTCTATATTTTCTCGACTAGCAAGAAGTTATGGAGATCTTCTATGGATGATTTTACAAAGGTATGATCCGCTGAACAATGCCCGCATAACCTCGTGGATGTGATCAAGGTGCAAAGACAAGAATCGCTCAATCGGGAAAATGCCATTTTTATGGTTACGTATGAATCTTAGGGCACATGATTTCTCGCAGCAGGTTGAGGTAGACCAGTAAGTTTCAATTATAAGAAAACCTAATGCCACACTACGCCAAGGGAATCGTAGTTTCAGACATTCTCGATTTTATAGAAGATTTATCGAGATTTCTCAAAAATTGCTAGACCAATTATGCATTGCCGAAAAAGATACTAAGTTCTATTTTTGATGACTCGCCATAAAGAATTAAGAAATCAAATCAGATTCACTGGTTCCCATCATGGCAAAGCCGATTGGAATGTGAGAATTTGAAATCATGTGTGATGCCAGTGATTTTGCAATGGGAGCTGTATTGGGACATAAAGATGAAAAGGTGTTCAAGGCCATCTATTATGCTAGCAAAACCTTTAATGAAGCACAAGAAAATTACTCTACTACTGAAAAGGAGATGTTGGCAATGGTATTTGCATGTGAAAAATTCAGGCCATACATTTTGGGGTCCCATGTTGTTATACACACTGATCATGCAGCAATTAAATATCTAATGGCAAAGAAAGAAGCAAAGCCAAGATTGATCAGGTGGGTACTATTATTGCAGGAATTTGATTTAGAAATAAAAGACAAGAAGGGTTGTGACAATGTGATAGCTGATCACTTGTCAAGAGTATAAAACCCACTGGCATAAGAAGAGTGGGAAAGAGAAATAGCGTGAATTTTTCCGTATGAGCAATATTTCGCCACTCCAATCACCCCGGTATGCCGATATTGTGAATTTCTTTAGCTTGTGGAATTATGCCACCAGAATTCAGCGCTACCAACAAGAGAAAAAAGTTAAGGACCGACAACGTAGTACTACATCCTGGATGACCCATTATCATTAAAAGAGTGGAGTTGATCTGATTATAAGGAGATGTGTACCAGAAAGTGAGCAAAGCAAGATTTTACAAGAATGTCATGCATCACCTTATGGAGGACACTTTACAGGAGATAAAACAGCCCATAAAATTCTCCAGTCAGGATTCTACTAGCCTACGATTTGTAAGGACTGTTTTGAATGGGTAAAGTTGTGTGATCAATGCCAAAGAATGGGAAATATCAGCAAAAGGCATGAGATGCCCCCGCAAGGTATCCCGTGGCAGTTGTTTGATGTATGGGGAATGGATTTATGGGACCTTTTTCCATTATTTGGAAATATATACATACTCCTATCAGGATTATGTATCAAACGGGTAAGCATCAACACGTCCAAAGAATGATGCCAAATGGCGCTGGGGTTTTTACAAAGAAATATTCACAGATTTGGACACCCGTAACCAATTATGATGAGGAAGCCATTTTGCAAATAAGGTGTTTGACAAACTCATGAGCGTATATGGTATCAAACACATGATGAGCTTGGCTTATCATCCTCAAAACAAACTGCAAGTCGATACGCACTAAGGCATACAAAACGCTTTTAAAACTCCCATCGAATGCGTCTCCATACGTACTTGCCTTTGGAAACCTTGTCACCTACCTTAAGCTAGAATATAAAGCTATGTGGGCCATCACAGCTAATTTTTGGATTTCAAAGTCATAAAGAAGATAGTTACTCCGCTAAATGAATTAGAAGAGCCGAGGAATGAAGCATATGATAAGGCTGTAATTTACAGCGACGTAACAAAAATGGCATGATCAACGAATTTTGGAGGAGGGAATCATGCATGAGATTAGGTCTTGTTATTCAACTCCAATTAAGACTCTTTCCAGAAAGCCAAGTCCAAATGGAGCGACCATTTATAGTGGTATCAAGCACACGTCGGGGGGGCAAATGACAATTTTTAAAACCAAAGAATCATGAGGAGTTCAAAGTTAATGGTCGTGGATTAAAGCATTATCTTGAAAAGTACTGGAAGATAAAACCCTAGTTCTGAATGAAGAAAAATCAAGAAACAGAACAATGGCAAAAGAGAAGTCCAAATTTAAAGACTAAAAATGGAGTGAACTTGGTAAGGCAATCCACACCAGCTGTTTTAAATATTTATTGTTTCATCTCCTACGCTTGTTTGAAATTTTTAATAGATTCTTGTAATTGTATTCATTAGTGATGGAAGAGTAGTTAAATAATTTTTTTTTAGTTTTACAGGACAATGAAGATTGTGCAAAAAGGAGAAAGATCTGAATCAAACTTCAATCAAAGATAAGAGACCAAAAAGTGGGCAGGCTTTCTTTCTTCTTCTTGATTTGAATTTTTAAATTTGTCTTTAATATAGCATGATTGGAAAGTTCGGGGAATTTTTAGCTTCGCTTTTGATGCTTAATTGTTGATTGCGGATGCATACGGAAGTCGGGTCGAATTCTTGTACGACACAGATGAGTTGAATTGTAGTTGTTTTGAATGGAAGTGAATAAATTGAAATTGCTGTGAAATTGAGTGTTTATGTTTTAGGTCGCAACATTAATTCAAAAAGTGGCAACCAAGAGTGCTGGATGTGAAAAATAAAACGTGGAAAAGAAAGTCAAAATGATGAAATTGGAGGCCTAACTTAAATAAATGAGGGAAAGAACATTTTTTTTACGCCGCAACACAATTTTCCCCCGTCATGACCTAGGATTTTAGGTCACTAAGATAAAAATTTTGAAGTCAGTGGACTAGAAAGCCCGAGAAGATTAAACCTCTAATTCGGGCTCACAGCAAAAATAAAATTCATTGAAAATCATTAATTTAGTAGTCCAAAGTTAATGTCTTGACTCCCAAAGCGATGTCATGACATAAAACCCAGCGTCGATTCCAATTCAAATTTTAGTAAACTCCATTCAACCCAACCTTTCCAATTCCGCATCCATCTTTTGGAATTTTGAAACCCTAGAACCAGGAAGTTCAGCAATACCCCCAGAAACCTTCAATCATGGCAAAGAAACTAAAGATGAAGTCAACAATCTCAACAAAATGATCGACCGAAATCATGCGATACTGTCAAGCAAGAGAAAAAGCTCAATGAGACTAATCAAGAAGAAGTAAATGCTAAAAAGGAAACCAAACAAGAGGAGGAGGAGCAACTCGAGAGAACAAATGTATGAAGACAAAAACTTCATTTCAATAAGAAGCCAAAGAATTGTGGAACAAGGTGATGTTTAATAAAGACTTTGTTCGCTAAAGAGGTTTTTGCAAAGTAATTTCCATTTTACGAAGTAATAACAAAAGAGGTCGGGAGTTCTTTGCTAACACAAAGCACCAGGGTTTTCGCCTACCAAGAGAATCTTATGCAAATATGTCGGGAATGAAAGATAATTTGCTTATGTGAGAGGAGTTTGGGTGCCCTTCGATGATAGGAGAATAAATGAAGTTTTTAAATTGAGAGATTTCAAGCATGGGTCGAAATACAAGAAGTTGTTGGAAAACCCAAATTATAAAAAAATAGTGAATCGCTTGACTGGAGGAGAAGGGAAATGGGAAGTGACGAGGATGAACCCTCACCATGCCATAAAAAGGGGATCTCTTACAGAAGAGGCAAAGGTTTGGTTTTATTTCATATGTTCTGTAATAATGCCGACTAAACACCTTAAAGACAATGAGAGCAAGAAGCAATCTTATCAGATGCTCTTTAAAAGGATACAAAATGAACATAGGCATTTTGATCGAAGAATCAATCGTAGGGTACTATTATAGCAATAAAAGAGGATCGATTCCTCACCCGACCACCACATTGCACTCGGTTCGGGGCAAGGGTGAAAGGAGACTGGGAAGAAGTAAGATGTCCCTAAGCCTCTAACTCCGACAGAGTAAGGGACCAAAAGGAAGGAAGCAAAACAAGTGACAAAGCATGCAAAAACAGGCGGTGAGAGGATACAGAGACCGACAAGAGAAGCTGAGAGATGCTGACAACATCCTTCCGTGTTGTAAGAAGAACTCTAAGGATAAGCTCAACATATCCTTATCTCCGTAAGCACAGAACAGTACCCGCTCGCGCAAAACCCAGGAGCATGGCGAAATGTCGAGGATAATGGAAATGTTGAAAACAATGAAAAAGGAAATGGAGGAAAGAGAACTAAAATGGGAACAAAGAACAAGGATCAAAAGAAGAATTCGGAGGCCATGCCCGTATGAAGAACAAATATGGGAAGAAAATTGGAGAACAAGAGAAGAAGAAATAAAGAAGAGTTAAAAGACAAGAAGAAGATATGGCGACAGGGACATGCATGCAAGCTTTCTACACACCGGCCTCAAAAGAGATACGACCAGCAAACATCATGAAGGAGAAGGAGAAAGAAATGGAAAATAGCATGCTAAGAAAGATCGATGGGTTCAAACACATATATAAGGAACTGTTCAAAGAGTTTGAGAAGATAATGAAAGAAAGTAGACCAAAGAACTCAAACCGATGATGAGCAGATGAAAACACGGTTGGAAAGTATGGACTTAATCACCGTATTCTATCCAAGTCGCCAATGTATCTATGAAGTGTATGAACAATAATCATGGGAGAGGCAAGATACGCTTATTCGTGGCAGCAAATAAGTAATGAAACATCCGCAAAGCTGGCAAAAGGAATTTCTCCGCCTCAAAAGCAAAGCCGAAATAAAATTTCAAGTTTGATCCTGAAGCGCTTTTGATGTGCACTTCCAAACATAATACCTAAAAGGGCATACAAGAAAAGAAAGAAACCAAGGTTTTAGCATGTTATAAATATATATTCCCAAAATGTTAATGGAACCGATTTATTTACCATACATGTCCCTCGCTTGATCGAATTTCATTTCATATTCGCTTATAGATGGTTTCACTTGTCAATGAAAATCGTTTCAGGATAACAGATGTTATTTTGATTGATGTTCATGATATCTGAATTGTGCTTCGTCTCCATTTATTTTTCTCGTTTTAGGAATCAATAATTCGCTCTTTCAAGAACGTAAATTGAAAGAATCGCAGGTGAATAATTAAACTGGAAATCAGGAGTATTTACTGTTTTGTTGAAATTCAGTTTAGTTTGCAAAAATTGGAAAATTGGTTATTGCTGATTGAACAAAATACTTGGTTGAAATAATGTAAGTAAACAGTAAATAAATACAAGTCTTTAAGAAATAATACACATTGGTCAACAAAACTTATGAAACCTTGACAAGAATTAGGAACATCTTCTGGGAGATTAAGGATTTAGAGTCCATAGTCCTAGAACTCGCTTTTGATTATCGACAGGCGAATCCTAGGTGAAAAACAAATTTAACAAGAAATGATAGAGGCCATCCTTGGCAAAACTGAGCTTTTCTAAGTTTGGTTCCTCAAAAATATGCTTAAGCATATTCTCTAGTTCCCTTGATTCAGCTAAATAAGCCTTGTTTTCGATAAACAAAGAATCGAAATGTAAATTCCCTTCCTTGCAACAAACCTACAAAGAAAGTGCCCAAATTATCCAGCTTCCAGTCGTAAAAAATTTAGTATAAAGGGAGAAACAAGTTCGGGGGAATAATATTTCAAATTTTGACAATGAAGGAGTCAAGAAGTAAAGAAGGTTAGTGAATAAGGAATGAGTTTTGTCTTCAGGCCTATTTCTTCGAATAATTAAGCTCGTAGGGGTGTTTTAACACCTAGCACCCTAATGCCAACTGATATGGGAGTTGCTAGCCCAAAGTTCTCTAAGAGCAATAGAAAGTCTAAGAAGACAAAACATTGCACTAGTCCAAATCTTAGAAAAATAAAAGCAAAGAAAGAAACAACAAAGGAATCTCGCTTGAATCAAGTGTATATGGAAATTGGAAAGTTCATAAAGAATTCAAAGATGAATCGCAGGAGAATCAAAGAAGAACAAAGAAAAAGGGTGAAAGTTTGGAGGCAACATGTGTAGAGAAAAAATGGAAACTGGGTAATTTACAACCTAAATTTTTCCTTATCTACCAAATTACCTAAGCCCAACATTACAAACCTAAAAGACCTCATTGATTTTGAAAGTTGAATTTACCTACATTAGTGGAGATCAATATGAAAACAAGCCTATGGGACTTTGACAAACAGTCTAAGAAACTCCTGTAATTAGCTAAATTCAAATACTTAAGATGAAAAAGGATTGATGACCTCCGCACACAATAATACGTAACAAGACTTGTAAAATAAACTGCTTAAATACATTAGTCTATCAAGAATTTGTGATAAAAGTATACTATGTCTGGTTCTTGCATCAAAACTGAAATTTAAAATAATATTGTTATCTCTTAATTCCGGACGTATATGAATAAGAAAGACTGCGGATATAAATCGTAAAAATGTCCTTAAAATTTAAGCTTATTTGTTCGAGGACAAACAATTCTTTCTTCTTCTTGTTCGGGGACAAGCAAAATTTTAAGTTCGGGGAATTTGATGAGTCCAAAACTCATTAGATTTAATCCATTTTTCTGAGTTTATTATGAGATAAATGCTGAATCAAAGAAAAGTGATAATCGACCAAATTTCATTTCTCAAGGTAAAATACAAAGATAAACTCAAAATTTTTGAAGAAAATAAGAATTCAAATTTCGCAAAGGTAATCAGGTCACGATCGGAAACGAGGTCGCGATGTGTAAAGCTCCGCTTGCCAACCATTCCAGTCACGACACAAAGAAATTTGGCTAATAAGAAACTCAAACGCGGAACAAGTGAAGTCGTGATCAAAAAGGAGGTTGCAACAAAGAAGACATGGTCGACTCAAGAAAACAATCAAAGGAAAGCAGGTTCATGTCGCGACATCACTTGATGGTCGCGATCGCCAAAAGGATAATCGATGTCGCGAACACCACTGAGGTCACGACAAGGATCCGCCTGGGCAGCTCTACAAGAGAGGTCACCGCAAGAAAGAGATCAGAATCTCAGTTTTTAAACACAAGGTCTTTATTTCATGTCGCGACATCACTTGAGGTCGCCACATAAAACAGGAAGATTCAAGATCAAGGACTAAATGATGTCACGATCACTCATTCGTGTCACGGCCTAAAAGAAGAGTCGAGCAGAAGAGGTGAGGTCGCGAGATCACTTTGATGTCACTAATCTAGAAAATAGTTGGAATAAAGAAATCACTTGCAACGAGGAACCGAGGTCGAACCTCGAAGAAAAGAAATGGAAAGCGTAAGAGGTCGCACATCACCATGAGGTTCGGCATAAAGTTGAAAGTTATGAAGACAAGAAACCACCGTTGAATCGCGACCAAGAAATCAAAGTCACAACATGAAGTTGTTTACAAAACAAAGAAGGTGGTCGCAACATAAACCGATGTCGCAACACGTATGCCGGAAGAACAGAAGACAATGATGTCGCTGACATCACATGAGGTCGCCAATATCGACACCAATGTAACACCACTAAATGATGTCGCTGATATGACTGCGGATCGTCGCCAACATCGACAAGGCATTCAGAAGACAAATCGTTGCAATAGAAAAGGAAGATGTCGCGACATGGGAACAAGTATAGGTTACTTTTCTTTTGATTTCCACCGAGCATTGGGGATTCAGCCCATTCTTTTACATAAGATAACAGAGCTTTCAATAGTAAAGTATTTTCCTTCTTCAACACCACAGTGAAAGAAGAGAAACTCGGGCATATTTAGAGTAGATTTTCATTTTTTTATTTTTTTATTTTTTAGTTTTATTTTCTCGTTTCAATCACAACTGCTCGTAGACGAGTAGAGTCGGGATTGTTAGTTCGTTATTTTTCTTAGGGCATTATTGCCCGGAAATTCTATGAAATCTAGACAACTCTTTTGGAATTCATTCTTCCCAGCTTATTGCAATTACGTTGGTCAGGCGTGATCTAAGACCCATTTCGATTCGTAATGCCGTAATAAGAGCGCAGCCGCTTGATTTGATTTACATTTAGTTACAGCTTTTCCTCGCACAATTTATCGAGAATTAATTTCCGTTTTGCCACTTAATCGATGTCGTTTTTTAATGGATAAGTTCAATAGTAGTATCTAATACCAGTTGAGGGAATGTATCTTGCTCTGATATCCAGGATGCCCTCTGCATGACACAGAGACGGAGATTCCTGAGAGCTGAGAGCATTCTCGTTCCTGGGATAATGACCACTATCGACGAACCATCGAGCTCTAAGAGTTCATTTGATAAATCCCCCATTCGCTTCATAATTGAAGTCGAGGGGTGTATTTAACAATATCAATAACGAGAGTTCACCTTAATCTACGGGTGTACGCCCCTTATCCCTCTCGTGCTGTACTAGATCTAATCAAGAGAAAGGATAAACCAGACTGAGGTCGAGCCACCAATTAAGTAGTAGAAACTTAGCTAAAATCCTCGAAGGTGAAGCTAAAGATCCAACAGAAATGGGTGTGAAGTATCAGAAAGAAAATACCTTTATCTTCGTAAAGAAAATGTGGAATGTAGCCGGTTTGATCTTGCCTCTAGAGAAGCAAGGATATTAAATAAGTGAAACTGAGATCCAATTCCCCAATAATTAAGAAATCTGACAAAATCAGATCCATACATAGAACAGAGTAACGTGCATAAGGCCGAATCGGGACCGTCTTATCAGATTTACTGATAGTTTTCTATTTCTCACAAAGAATTGATTCAATCCATTTTATATACAATTCTATTTTTAGTCATTCACTTTGTTTTAGTTTAATTAGAACATATCCAATAGTATAGATTTTTAATTTTTGTCGCTTTTGATAAAACTTCACTATGAGTTTTGGAGTCCAAATAAGTATGAAATTTTAGTAGCCTGTGGCAGTCAGACTGCACTCCGCTATCAATCAGGGGAACATAGTCTGGACTTGCTACATCTGTATTTACTACTTGTATGACCTGCAGAATTTGTCATAGACTCCAACTCCTTGCTTTAATCTTGAACATTAAGAGAAATTTATTTTTAGTAAGCCAAATTATCCAAAGTGACATGTAAGAGAATTGTAAGGCTCTCAGAGCTATGTTAATTTCGAGGGGTTTTTAGCCATAGAAAAGGCAAATGCATCATTCATCCCAGGCTGAGTTTAGAAGAAAAGCCTGGACAGGCTTTGGTTTTGTGATGTATACATGTATTAGAATTCTAATTTTAATATATGTGTTGTATGAAAGAGAATTGATTAACTCTTTTTAAACTATCGGATATAGTTTTTATATCACGCACGAGCATAGTTATTGGCCCAAGTAATGCTTTTACCTTCATGTTGTGATATATTGACCGCGACGTGTTTATACGTATTGTATTCCGGGTAGAGCTCCTCGCATAAAGGACTTCGTCGATTTATGAAGTGGCTACTGGTAACCCGGGATCCACTGTATTCGCGGCCGACGGCGCCCAACCGACCGCCAAGCGCCACAACGCGCTCCACCATATCGCTAAACATACTCAAGCATACATCTCTCGAAAAAGTGGCAGGGCGTTGCAGCACCAAAGGCATCCTCCCCTGTAGTTATTGCAGCTAAATGGACAAGCAAGGTGGTCTTTTCGATCCTCCGGTGCACCTATCCTAAAGTACCCTCGAATACCATCCAAAAGCAATAGAATGGGCGTCTAGAAACTCTCTCAAGAAGCTGATCAATGAAGGGCAATGGGAAGTGATCTTTTTCTTGTTACTTCATTGAGCTACCTATAATCTATGCACACCTCCAACCTAAGAGGTAAGCCTGCATACCCGCCTTTAATTTTTCATACTCCCGACTTCGGCACCACCGGTCGGGCTTAATGCAAGTGCTATCAGATATGGGGTAAATGATACCGGCCTGGAGTAATTTCAGGACTTCAATGCGAAATACCTCCTGCAAGTGAGGATTCAACCTCCTCTGTGGCTGCCTAACAACCTTAGATTCTTCTTCTAAATAAATGTATGAAAGTGCATTGGCCGGGTTTATGCCTTTTAAATCATAAATTTTCCACCCCAAAGCTTGCTTGTTCCTTTTAAGGAGGTGCAAACGTTATGCTCCCGTGAGTGGTCGCCAGCGATGATATCACAACCGACATTGCCCGTTCTTCCAGAATGAATATTTTTAACTCAACCGGTGTGGTTTGAGCTCTAACCATTGGTGTCTTTCGTTCATCACCAAATAAACAGAGGGTAGAATTTCTATTCTTCTTTTTCCGCACTCGCACCAAGCTCTCATGCATTGAGGTTCTTGTTGCTCTCTCCAAGGCACTCGATAACCTCGAGGTTACCACATCTTGCACTTGCCGCTCATCGTCTGCTCTTCAAGAATCAGATTCACATGCAGACTTCTTCACAAGCCGTTCTCCACCGGGTGCATACGCCTTTTACTCAAATGGAAGATATCAGGTCGTTGTACCCCAACGTGAGTCGCATAACCCCATTCCTGGCGCTTTATTACGGCATTCATAGCCAAGAATGGCCTTTCCCAATATGATAGGTACATGGTTGTTCCCACTACAACCTACGATACAAGTACGACAAAATCCATCGGATAAGAGACTTTGTCCACTTGTATTAAAAACATCCTCAATGGTCCCCCTTCTGGTATTTTAATAGACTCATTTGGCCAAAGACAATGTGATGGAAGTGGGGCTTTAGTTCTCCCAAACCAAGCCGCTTGTACATGGAATATGGCAAAGAGGTTTACACTAGCCCCAAGTCTACGTTGCTTTTTCTACAGACCGAAGCCTCCAATATTAATCGAGATCAGGACATCCCCGGGTCCTTATATTTCACAGAGTTTTGCACCAATGATAAAGACTCACTTCTGCTCACAAAAAGGCCTTTTTATTCACATTGAAGCCTCTTTTTACCGTACATAAGTCCTTCAAAAATTTTGCATATGCGGGACTTGTTTGATCATGTCAAGAAGAGGAATGTTAACTTTCACTCGTTAACACCTCTAAAATTTCGCTTTGTTGATCAATTTTTCTTTTTCAAGTGCTCGGGAAAGGAGGAGGTACACCGGCTTCACCTCTTCCCTTTTTTGTTGATTGTTCTTCCTCCGATGGATCAACTACCGCGGGGAGTCGCTGTCAGGCCGACCGCCGCCTCAGCTTCTTACCACTTCTCAAAGTCACTACCGCTCACTTCATCACCTGCGATTCGGGACTACCGGGTCGAGCCTATTTCGCGGCACCCTCAGTGGTTTTGCCGTGGTTCGGGGAAGGAAATTTCTTCGTAACTCGCCGGGCTAGAACCCGGTAATGGAACTTGCAACCTGTACCCATGTTGTCTATCTTCTTGTCGAGCAGTTTCTACTCTTTTCAATTTTCTCGATTGGTTCGGGTATTCTTCAAGACCTTTGTGTTCCTCCAATAAACGTGTTTACCATTTTGCTTAAATTCGTAATCACTCGCTTCATCAGAGAAGAAGGTGGAGGCTGTCACATGTGTCAAGGGAGCCAAACCTGCCGTCAGGCTCTCGGTGCGGTACATGTGGGGTTTTGGCTTCCGCTTTAGGTTTGATGATTTCTCCAATAAGTTATAGGTGTTACTCATATGAGCATTTGTAGGTGGCTTATATCGACTCCAAGACACGGGCATGCTCTCGCGATCTAGTCCCCACCGAAGGAATTCATCGACGTTGCTCCCCTGTGGTGGCTATCGGGATCGACAATTAAAACATGATGACGAGATGTGCACTGCTTACTCAGACTTCATGCCGATTTCTCATTTCACTCCTCCAACCTTCGTCAAAGTGGTCACGGCTCTCTATTTCCATGTCTTCGAAAGTGCATAAATTCCTCCCCTTTGGTATCAAGGCCCCATTTTCTACCTCCCTCGGGTTCGCCTATCCCATCCTCGAAGTTTCCAGCCACATAATTCAAAAAGTCCATGGCTTCATCTGGGTGCTTGCTCAAGAAGTCCCCTCCACACATTGTTTCCAAAAGTTGCTTCATGGCTAGAGACATACCACCATAGAAATGATTCACAAGCATCCATGTGTTGAAACCATGATGTGGACAAGCACTTATGGTCTCCATGAACCTCCTCCCAAGACTGATAACCTCTCATTGTCATGGGCAGCAAATGCAGATTGCCTCTTCAAATTATTAGTCTTGTGAGCACTCGAAGAATTTTTAGAATTCGCCTACGCCCGCCCCGCCCGATGGTTCTGGTCTCGAATTAAGCCATATTTTGGCTTCTTTGTCCTGAGGGTCAATGGAAATGCTCTTCAACTTCAAAAAATCCATGTCGACAGACCCTCTTAAAAGTTATGCACACTCAAAATCCCGTATGGGCGTATGGATTTTCATTCTCCATACCATGAAATGTGGTGCTGTGGCACCAAGGTCTCACCGCTACATCTTCATCGTGGTATGATGCAAGAAGGTGCACTCACTCTGGGGAGGGGCGATGCGGGTCCTCATTGATCTCAGATGTCAGTTGATTCACCTGTGGTACCTTTGCCGATTTCGGTCGCTTCCGGCAGTGTAGGATCCATTTGATCACCTGTGGCACACCGATTTCATAGCCTTACTCAACCGGTGCGCATTCTTTGCGCTTCACCAACCGCCTTTATCCTGATGCATAAAACACCTAATTACACAAAATGAGACAAAGCAAAGAATACAAACAAGGTTCACTAAAAAGAATCAAGAAGGTACAAATAAAACCGATTGTAAAATAAAAATGTACTCTCGCCAGGAATCGGCTGAAAGTAAAGAAAACTTCAAATTCTAACAAATGAAATTCAAAAAGGTTTAAAATATCACCAACACTTGTAATGTAGATTACAAGTTCATATCAACTCATCATTCGTAGTTTGGCACCATCCCCGGCAACGGCGCCATTTGATTCGCGTCACTGGGTAGGTGATCCTAATCAACAAAATTTGTTTCCTATTTTCTCCTACCGCCGTAGTCAAGCTACTGTAGCAGCGGTCTAGGTCAACACTGACGGGGTTTTCATCCCACAAATGATTCGTATCATGATTCAAAATGGTGAGGCTTTCATTTGGATTTCCTTCTTGGATTTTCATTAAAACGCAGGGTGTCAGGTGTCACTAGGTAACCTAAACGCTTTAAACTAAAGTGTGAAATGGTGACCTTGAAGGCTGTAATACTAGTCGATTAAATGGGGTTATAAAGGTTTCGTTATTTACACATTAGGCAAATGACATATAGTCATTGCCAAAATCGGATCTTTGTTTAGCTTTAAAAACCAACCCTTAAAAACACTCCTATTTGAGCCAAAACATTTACTGAGCATTTAATGTTCCAGCAGTTTGAAAACATAGCATTTAACCTAATTTCAGTGGCTCGTAAATGAAATCTAAAGAATGTCAGTGCATCTACCATTAAGAATGCACTGAACCCTAAAGCATGACAAATTGATTAAAAGAAACACATTAAATAGCATTAAAACCCTATTTGGAAAGGTTGGAACAATAAATGCAAAGACTCGCTTCATTTAAATCGAGGTCCACTGCAAACCACCATTAACCAACAACCTAGCAACCCTCCTCTTCAAGGTTTTGAGGCTTAGCCCGAAGACCTCGAGAAGTTCCACTTCAAAAATGGCAAAATCGTAATTTTGGTTACAAAATTGTAATTTCGGTTAAAAAAAATTCAAAATTTATTCTCTAGATCTCGGATGACAAAACGGATTTCACCTTTGGAATCGTCTCGCGTAATCTAACTAGCACATAAAATTTCGTAGAATTTCGAGACAAGCCAGAGCTGGCACGCTTTTCGAGGCATCACGCCTGTGTGTCGTAAAACGATTTTCTCGACAAAAGTGACAAAAGTCACATATAACAGTACTCATGTGCCATAAGTGGCATGAGTATAGAAATGATGAAAATGGACTGCCGAGATAGTGCCGAATGTCAAAACTGGGAAAATAAGGACATAAGTGTCATTTTTGGAATTCTTAAGTTAGAAAAGACGAAATAGCCAATAGACATCTTCTTCCTTCAACAATAGGAGACCAAAACGGGTGGGAAAAACGAAAATTTACAGTGAGCTGGGTTGTGGTGTTTTAGAGAGAGAACATCATACTTCTCTCTAAATTTTCGGTAGATCCGACCGTCGGCAGTCTTCGGGACAAGAAGGAGCCGTCGATCGCCGAGAGGGCTTCGTGTGTATCTATTTAGAGTTTCCTCAAACTCCGAGAGGTATGGGTTTCTCCTTACTTGGGTTTTACACTTTATTTAAGTGTTTGCCAATGTTTCTATTGGATCGAGGCCTGACCACCTGCTTCGACGGCCCCAAAACTTCAAATCGACCGTTGTAATTTTTTTAGGCCCAAGTCGCACAATCCGCGGTAGGGGCTGTTTGGGTTAATCAGGTGATGATTTATGTATTAAAATGGTGCTTTGTATGTATATGGCCTGAATGGCTGCAGAAACCCCGGGTTCACTAAGTGAACCAATGATCGCAGATTTTCTTCGGGAATAGTAACCGAGGGTTTCACTATTCCCAAGAATAGTGTTCACAAAATAATTTTGCACTAATGTGTCAATGCAATTCAAGTAGAATTGCTCGTGTTTGATCATTAGTCCACGTGAGCTAATTTCATGTGATGAAATGCGAAATTACATAACATGATCAGGTGATTTAATTTTTATGTGAATATATGCATGTTTATATATTTACGTGTTATGATCAGAATGGAATTGAATCATGTATCATTCCATATGCAATCGGGACAATTTCTAGGATTCGGCCTGAGTGAGTGCAATGAGATGAGTCTAGGAGAAAATGGTTTCTGAGGGTTGTCTAAAAATGATAATTATCGTAGGGTAGTCCTTACCAAAATATCAATCGTCTGAGACGACCCAATCGATATACACCTGAGGGTGTCCATAACAATATCAATCAGTCCGAGGCGCCCAACTATATATATACATCTGAGGGTTGTCCATAAACAAAATAAAACATAATACTCTCATACAAGGCTTAGGGCGAGTGTGAGGAGTCTAAGTGAGGACTCCTGTGGCATGAGATATCAGTTAGACATTCAAGCAAAGATCACATTTGCTTCTTGAATGTGTGTTTATTTCTTTGGAGCATTGCATTGCACTTAGTATAGCCCACTTGTGGTGATTCCATCAAGCCGAGCATTAGCTCACCCCGTCGAGGATAATATTTTATAGGTAATAAAAGGGAGCGTATAGGGACAATGCCCTAGAGACTCCGAGGTTTAGAAGAAAGCCGGATCAGTGGCTGGGGTTATGAAGTATTACATGTATGAATTGTTTTAATTTTAATATATGTTGTATAAGAGTAAAATTTGAACTTCAACTATGGTCGGGATAGTCGGGATATATATACATTGTTATGAATATTGCCATAGCCCGGGCGATCGCTTTTAATCAAGGATCGCTATATTGACCTGTTTCAGGATGTGTTCTTTACAAGTAGGTTTGTATTGCAGAGCCCCATTAAAGGAGACTCTGCCCGATTTTCTTGAAATGTCTGCCGCCCCGACATTCATTTGTGTATTCCGCTGCCGACGGTAATCAACTGACCCCTGTTCGGGCGTCATTACCAGATCGTAGCTAGGTATACGATCACCTTAGGAGTTTCCTGTTGGTATCCATCAAATTACTGGTGGTTTGATGTGTTAGGCGATTACCTAGGAAATCACGGGACAAAACTAGGACACTGCATGCATGTGTTTGGTGTGTTTTGTGTGATTTGATGAATTATTGTGTGAAGAATATGCATAACATGAATGATGTTTATAATACTGGGTGCCATGTGTAGAAAGTGATCAGGTGCTTAGTGATTAGCACATTGATGTGTTAGAAAAAATTTTGGAGTTTTACAATGAGTAAAACTGGAAAAAAAGAAAATAAATGAAATAAATTATAATAAATTTATTTGGTTTAATGGAAAATAAAATAAAATATTAATAAATTCTAAATTTGAACACTAGGTTTAGTGTTAGATCAAGAGGTTTGGGGAGATTTTAGACAAAATGTCCAAAGTTAAAGGAAAAAAAAATGAGGTGAAGAAAATAATTTTCTAAGGTTTTACAAGGTGTAAAACTCAAGAAATTGGATTAAAAATAAATTTTTATAAATTTATTTGAGTATTTCGAAAATGAAAAATATATATATATATATAATTTTTTTGTGTATCTTCCAAAGAGTTGTATTAAAATGAAAATGAAGAAAATGGTTTCAAAGATTTTTATAGTGTGTAAAGTTAAAGAAAAATGAAGGTGTACTGGAGAAAAAAAAAAGGATGAATATAATTTTTTGGACATTTTCCAATAGCTGAAAAAAATTTGAGCAAAGATAACTGGCCAAGCACGCCCAAATTGTATCAGGGAGAGCAGGTTAGAATGACTTGATTTTGTGTCACAACACAAATAATACGGACAGAGGGGCGTGTTGGTTAGGTTTCAAAATTTTATTTCAATACAATTGTAATGCGTGCAAGAGTAGAAGTGCCGGGCTGAAATTTTGTGGCTGCAATACAAATTCATCAGACTGACATGAGCATCTGTCAGTTGGAGAAAATCAGATTGCAATACAGGGGCTTCGTCAAGCAGGAAATTCGAATTGTAAGATTTAGTGTATTGTGACCACCAAGAATAAAGGACAATAACAGCCACCCGGCCAACTGTGGAACAAGAATACAATCTGGCCAATCAAGGAACAAGAGAATTTAAAAAAAAATTTTGAAAAAAATCAAATCAAATCAAATAAAATGGAACAAAATTTTGAAAAAAAAAAATGAATGAAATTTTCGAAAATAAAATTTTTGATGTTAAAAAAAAAAAAATATTGACATGTGGAAATTGGTTGTCTTGCATTGCCTATATATGCAAGGACATAGTATATAAAAGGTGACATGTTTTGATTGCGTGATTTTATGTTTCAAATTGCGTGGAATGACATATACACGGTATGATGTATAGGAGAATTATGATTACGCGATTGTTGCGTAGGAAATTATATGCATGGTGTAATGCGTATAGGAAAAGGGTGAATGCTAAGGTTAGAACAATGATCTTGGGGATTCGATACCGAAATGAACAAGAAAGCTTATAATTTTATCAAATAAATTAATTGAGGGTCAAATTTAGCGCCACTTAGAAATGAATCCAAGTCGCTTCATGGTTGTCAAGTCTATTAGTAATCGCATGTGCATTGTTGTTGTGATCGAAATAAAAATTTAAATGACTCAAGTGCCATTGGAAATACGTAGATGGCTAGTCGAGGATCTGGGACGCAGGCGCCCACGTGGTACCGGGTCGTGCACCACCGCATTCGACAAGAGCCTTTGCCGAGGCTATAGACAAGGGGCTACACGTCTCGGCTAGTATAGCAGGTAGTCAAGGAGGTCCTAGTAACCTCCAGAGGTTTAGAACGCATCATCCTCCGACATTCACAGGGGGAGGAGATCCGATGGTGGCAGACCATTGGTTCATACAGATCAAGAAGGTGTTAGAGGCTATGGAGATTACCTCTGACACTACCAGGATTAGACTAGCTGCGTTCCAGCTAGAGAATGAGGCCCCAGTATAGTGGAAATGGGCAAGGACCTCTTGAGACCTTAGAGGAGCCTTTGTATGTTGGGCTTCTCCTCAGATTGGGGGTGAATAGTGGATGATAAGGTCGAGGTCGGGTGGAGTCGAGATCTCTGTGGACTCTACTCACAAGAGACTGAGGATCATGAATATGTCAGTTCGAAGGTCATCCTATGGATGGATCGGGTCGACAAATCTACAGGTGGTTGTTTGCCACCGGGACAGAGCGTAGGAGAGTTACCGTCTGATACGCCAGGATCTGCACTGCAGGATATTTCGGTGTGGGGACAAGCATGACATTTTGCCCCGTACAAGATACGAGTCCGCCAGGGACAAGAAGGAAGTTGGCTAGCGAGCCTTACCTTAGAGGATGAGGAGAGACCGCACTTGATCTACCTCTGCAATGCCAGTATGTGGATGTTTTCCGATGAGCTACTGGATTGCTCCCGTAGAGGGTAAGAGACTTCTGTGACGAAAGTTACACCGGGTACTTCACCCATCTCTATGACCTCATAGATGGCACCAATAGTCAGAACTCGAAATCCGCCACAGGAGTTATTGGACAAAGGGTTCATTAGACCGAGCACTTCACCATGGTGCCTCCTATTTCTAATTGCGAAGAAGAAGAAGACCCTTGGTGAGCGCGTTGACTCTGAGCGATTGAACGGGGTTACGATCAAGAATCGGTACCCATTGCAGGGATTAGTGATTTTGTTTGATCGGTTAGGGAGGGAGTACAGTCTATTCGAGATAAACGCCCATGCTAGTTACCATCAATGAGGTTAGGAAGGCGGATATCCTAAGGCGGCGTTTAGGGCCGTTATGGAGCACTTTGAGTTCACGGTGATGCCGCTGGATTGACAAATGCGCCCGACATCATTCATGGATCATGCATAGGATATTCCGACCATGTTAGTCAGGTTTGTCATAGTCTTCGTGGATGACATTTTGATCTACTCCCAGTCAGAGTGGTAGCATGAGTATCACTTAAGGATCGTGCTACAGTTGTTGAGAGACCATCAGTTGTACGCCAAGTTCAATAAGTGCGAGTTTTGGCTTACTAAGGTGAGATTTTTAGGACACGTGGTGTCAGCATCAGGAGTGTCAATCGACCGAGAAGGTCGAGGACGTAATGAGTTGGGAGAGACCGAATGTCAATCTTTGAGATACGTAGTTTCTTGGGATTGGCTGGGTACTACAGGAGATTCAAGAATGGGCTGAAGTTGTCCATTCGAGGTAGAATTATAGGACTTCGCCTACGAGACATGGACTCCATGTTTGGGACGGCTCGACCATAGAGAGAGAGATCAAGGATGCTCGAAACACTTGGGATACGGGTGTTGGTAGCAAGAGGGAGGATCAGCCTTCTTCTAGTTTCGGGGAAGAGGCAAAAGACTTCTTCTTCACACGAGTTTCAGGACCAGGGCCAGGATTTGACATGTGAGACGGGATTGCTCCTAGAGACAGGGATCCCAGGGCTTTGGGATAGCGCAGTCCCAGTTAGCTGTAGAACATGAGAGTATACGGTTCATTCCTCCACACCCAATGCGGTCGGAGGAACCCCAGGTTCAGTTTCGAGTGCTATACAAGCACTTCCAACTTAACTGGTGTTCGGAGGGGGTCAGTGTGGGTTGAAGTTAGGGACGGATCGAGTTGCGCAGGCGTAGTGGACTAGTAAAGGTGGTAGACATGTTGTAACACCGAGAAATATACCTAGTCGTTTCGACATGTTTAAGAAGTATTTTGTCATCAAATTTAAATGTTTCGTGAAGGTTAAATATGAAACACGGAAGCGAGGGCAGGAAAGTTACAAACTGGGACAAAATTGTAAATTGTCAAGAGGGACAAAGTCATAAATTGACAAGATTTGAGGCCCAAGTATAAAATATTAGGAATTGTGGTGTAATTCCTAGAAGATTTGAGGCCAAAGTACAATAAAGGAAGTTAGAGTCAAATAGTTAAGAGTTGAAAGACTTAAAGGCAATTGCTTTAGAGCTAAGCAATGGGTTTTGATGGCCAAATAAGGCCTAGAAAAACAAATAGATTTAAAAGGCCAAATTGGTCTCAATTTGGGGAGAGCTCAACGGATGGGGAGGAAGGAGATGAGAGAGGAAGGAAGAAGAAGATGAAGAAAAGGGAGAGGATCAGAGTCAAGAGTACTAGGAAACTAAGCTTGATCATGGAATTGAATGGATCTATAAGAACTTTAAGGCTTTTTATGGTTAATATCTTATCTCAAGAAAGCGGGTTTTGATAAAATTGTATCGAACCTTGGATTCTTGAGAAAATAGGTTTGAGTACAAACCCCATATCAGTCTGAAGATAATCCATCGAATCCTCTCTTTTGGGTTGGATTCATGAGGTTAATTTGAAACAATTGAGTTAGGGTTTAGAATAAACCTAACTAATCTTTCATAGTTAGTTTGAAGATGGGTCATAACCCATGTTGGAATGAATTTGGGATAAATTCATGGAAAGGTTTTGAAGAAGATAAGAAATGAAAGATGAATTGAATAGAAAAGAGATTCCAAGGGGAATTTGAAATGGTTTTGATGTGTGTTTGAAGTGTAGAGTTGATTGGGTATCAAAATATGGAGAAATGGGTGAAAAACACACATTCTGGGAACTTTTCGGAGACTTGTACCGGTACAATTTGAACTTGTACCGGTACAATTTCGGTTCTGGTCATTTTTGGCCAACTTGTACCGGTACAAGTTAGACATGTACAGTACAACCACATTCTGTGCCAATTTTGACAGTTTTCGATATTTTGGCCATAACCTTCCTCATTTCTTATCGATTTGAGTGATTCAAGTGGCTAAGTAAAATAGACTTCAAGGAGAACCAAACTAAAGAGAAGCCATCACCAGAAATCTGATCCTAATTAGCCCAATTCCTCAAGTGGGGCCATGTCTGCGAAAAATTCTGATTCCAGCTTTGAACATTGAGTAGTCCGGGTTGTTTGGACTATTGCTTGGAGTTAGGTGCTCAGTGGGTGATTCAGTTGGAATAGAGCCCTTAGCACCTTAACAAAGGAATACAAAGATACAGAATGCCAAATATCGAGACAAGGCACTGGAAAATAAATGGCTTCAAATTGTCCTGGTAAAATCGGTAAACCGACTAGTTGGCATGAAAATGCCATAACCCCGGTTGTATGATCCGGTTAGAGATTGATTCCAACTCTTAGGTAAAGTAGATTCATAGAAGAATAAGAATCCATGAATAAGGTGTGATTACATCACAGCATCATACCTTACGGTATATGAAGAATGATCACATCGCCCAGACACTGAGGGCTAAGAATGCCACATTAAAGATATTAAGTTCTGACCTCGTATAATTGTAAAACCATCCTAAGACCGATTATTAAATGACACGGCCTCTTGTCACAGATAGTACTTGGTACTCCACATTAGTGCTGCCTCCTTTGTCTGACTAGTACTTCGGGTACTCTGATTAGTGCTGGGGCATCGACTAATAACCCGGTCACTCTGATTAGTGCTCCGGCACTTTGACTAATGCCCGGTACTCTGATTAGTGCCTAGGCCTCTGATTAGTACTTGGTACTTCGATTAGTGCTCTGGCACTCGTTACGATTAGTGCTTTGGCCTCCTGTCTGATAAGTGCTGAAGCACTCCTGTCATACTAACGCTAAGGAATTTCAAGTCTTGTGTAAGTATCTTGAGTACTTATTGTCATTTGTGTCCTACTCATTCTGTATTACTAGTCTAGGAAGTCAAACAGTTATATGATAAGACTACGAATAGAATAAGATAAATATGCGAATGTACCTCGGTATCACATTCAGTAGTACCTCGGGTACTCCTGTATCTAGAAAATGTTACGTAGTACCTACGGGTACTCTGTATTTAATTAAGTTACGTTCTGTCTACGATTTAGTTCGATTAGTGCCTGAATTTACTCATGTCTCTGATTAACTCTGATCACGATAAGTTAAAGTGAGTCACACAGGGTACTCTGTCTTTGAATAAGTCTGTAGTACCTCACGGGTACTCCTGTATCGATAAGTCTGTATCACGGAATAAATTCTGTGGCCCCTATGGGTACTCTTGTCTGTATAAAGTTATGTGGTACCTCACAGTGTACTCCGATATCTGAATAAGTTCCGATTCCCGATTAACTCACGTATCGAAAATGTTACGTAGTACTGGGGTATCTGTATTTAATTAGGATTCCATTACATCTCGATTTAGTTTTGTAGTACTGAGGGTACTCCTTGTCTCTGCTTAAGTTACATGAGTATCGGGTACTCCTGTATTCGATTAAGTTCTTTAGTACCTATGGGTACTCTCGTATTTCATCAAGTTCTGTAGTACCTACGGGTACTCCTGTATTCGATTAAGTTCTGTGGTACCTACGGGTACTCCTGTATCTGAATAAGTTAAGGTCTGCACGATTAAGTCTGTCTGCAGCAAGTTAAGCCAGTACCTACGGGCCACTCTGTATTCGATTAAGTACATGTGCCTATGGGTACTCTCGTATTTCATCAAGGATTACGTAGTACCTAGGGGTATCACGTATCTGATTAAGTGCAGCCCAGTACCCCTACGGGTACTCTGTATGGAATTAAGTTACGTGGTACCTACGGGCCCACTCTGTATTTGATAAGTTACGTAGTACCCAAGGGTACTCTTGTGTCTATTAACATAAGTATAGGATTCTGTATTACCCCACGGAGTACTCGTATGATGAAATAAGTATATGCTCAGTAAGATCGTTATAAGTTCCGTAGATAGTATAAGTTACATGTACTCATATAAGATTTGAAATACAGTATAAGTTCAGGAAGACCCCGGTATAAGTTTTGTAGGTACTTACAAGTACTTCCGTATAAGAATAAGTTACGCGTATTGGTATTCATTCGAGTAATTTCGAGGCGATACCTGGTACCTCCAGAATAAGGGTAAACTCTCAGTAGTATAAGGATAAGTTACGCCAACTCCTCTGGGAGTCTGAATAAACATAAGCTGTTAAGTATAAGTTACGAATGAGTATAAAGTTACGTAACTCCTACGAGTCTTGAATGAACATAGAGTTTGTGATAAGCATAAGTTACGCATGGAATAAGATGCAATAGCTAAATGGGAGATCCAAATAAGCGTAAGCTTTGTTATAAGAAAAGTACTTTCGTATAAGCTCATAATATAAATGCATGAAATTTATATTATACATTGTGTTTATGTTAAATGTGTATATGCATAGAAGTAGCTTCCCCACTAAGCATAAAGCTTAGCACGGGTTTTTAATCCGTGTAGGTACGAGGAAGAGAAGGCGTCAATGAAACATCCATCTGGTAGACTGACACACACTTGTAAGGGTTCACTACATGTAGGTTTCGTCTTTCTGATTTTATAGTGTAAAGTGTAAGTTTTGTATTTAGTAAATGGGACTCGGTAAATGTATAGGTCATTATTGATTCTGTTATAATATGTGGGCCATACCCACAGGTATAAATTGGCTTTTAAAAAAAAAAAATCAGGTAAAGAGTCCCAGTATTTGGTCTCGCGTCCCGGAAAACGGGGCGTGACAATATTGGTTGTTGATGTCAGGTTGACATGGATAAGTTGACAGCCATCGGGTTGTCATACCCAACACGACCGTGGAATTGGGCTTAGAGGTTAAGGCCTTTAGAGAAGCCAGGTATAGATGTTCTTCCCTAGGATGTAGGGTGAGAGTTGATCTGATAGGTCGAAATTATGAGTGAAGTCTATGGTCTTGCTCATGATTGGACCGGGATTGGGTGTCATAGTATGACATTATTTCGTTCGTGTGCACGGTAACATCGCGTCGAGTCGGGTAAGGGTGCATGGTACGGTCATTCACCACTCTTGGTGAGTGTGGGTTGAGTTTTTCTTTAGGACTACGTCGATGAGAGACTCATGAATCACGAATCGAGGAAATGAAGGAGTAATTAAAGTGTGTTGAAGCGAAGCAAAGGGGCTGTTGTTAATCCCCTAAGGTGAGAATCCACGGAGTTAGGGTGTAAGAGTCGGGACATATCTCAGAATTTTATGAATCACCGAAGGCTGCATGATGCTGGCCAGAAGGGTGCTGTTGCAGAGATGAAAACACACGGTCGGGATATCAACGCGAGACTTAGTGTTAGTGATAGAAGTCGAGATGACTCGAGATGAAACAGCGGTCGAGGTTATCACCACCGAGACTTAGAGATGAGTGAGAATTCGGGGTGACTCGAGATTTGGATAACCCTGGAAATTGCATTGGGTGTTGTTGAGCCGGCAAGGGCTCGGTATATGGATGTCATTCATGACATGGACTAGGTTGACAGTCCATTAGATTGTCAGTGATTGTGACCTTGGGGAGGTTAGTGTTTACACACCAAGCAAGGGTTGTGTAGGGTTATGTGTTGTATGGATTATATACAGGTGTTAGAGGACATGCCGCGAGCATGTGTCCCGGATCATAAGGGTAGCTGGGAGAAGCAATTGCCCTTAGTGGAATTCGCTACACCTGTGATAGTTATCGGAGGATGAAGTATGCGAGATGGCACCATATGAGGCGTGTATGGGAGGTATGTAGATCAGTTATCTTGGACCCGAGGGTGGGAGGGAGTTCCGTCGGCTGGTCTGATCCGATTAGAGACACCTCAGGAAGGTGAGCTTGTCTGACAGGCGTCTTCTCACGGCTCGGGGCGGGTGGAAGAGCTATGCGATGTGCGATCTCGACCCTTAGAGTTAGGGGTTGGGGATCACGTCTTCTTGAAGGTGATGCCTAAGAAGGAGTGGTTGGGTTAAGAGCGAGCGAGGAAGATATCGTAGGAGTTTATTGGACCTTTCGAGATACTTTCGAGAGGATGAGCGCGTAGGCGTCTGGGTTGGGCGTTCTGCCCGACGCGGTGTCCACACGATGTATTTCACGTCTCCATGCTCCGGAAGTATACTTCAGATCCGGCTCATGTAGTGGATTGGGGGACGAATCGGAGGTTGACAGATGGGACCTTTGAGGAGGACCGGTGTATTTTGGATAAGCGGGTGATCGGGGTTTGCGACGAAGGCGGGTGGTCCTGAATGAGAGCGTATGGCGGCACTATGGAGTGGAGGAGTCAGCGTGGGGCGAGGACACGTGCGGGCCACTATCCACTCTCTTGTTTAGGGATGAAGGTAGAGTGGTTTGGTCGTTTAGATTTAAATGACTGTTTACATGCATGGTAGAGTGCACGTTGCATATGCATGTGAGTGATTGTGATTGTCCTGAATTTCGGGATGAAATTCCTTTTAAGGAGGGGAGAATGTAAGACCCGAGAAGTTCCAATTTCTGGAAAAATGGCAAAATCGTAATTTCGGTTATAAAATTGTAATTTCGGTTAAAAAAATTCAAAATTTATTCTCTGGATCTAGGATGACAAAACGGATTTCACCGTTGAAATCGTCTTGCAAAATCCAACTAGCACGTAAAATTTCGTAGAATTCCGAGACAGTTGGAGTTGGCCATTTTCTAAGCCGTCAGCGTTTAGGAGTCTTTTAAGTAAAATGATTTTTCGATCAGAAAAGTCACATATAACACATACTCATGTGCCATAAAGTGGCATGGTGAAATATTGAAAATCAGATGTAGAGATAGTTAGGATGCTCAAAGCGGGAAAGAATGACATAAATGTCATTTTTGGAATTCATGAACAGAAAGGCGAAATAGCCAATGAACATCTTCTTCCTTCAACGATAGGAGACCCAAGCAGATTAGGAAAAGAAATTCTGATGAAATTTGGGTTGTGGTGTTTTAGAAAGAGAACATCATACTTCTCTCTAAATTTTCGGTGAATCAAACAAATCGTGATCTTCGGGACAAGAAGGAAAGCTGCTCTCTGTGGAGAGGGCTTCACGTGGGTATCGGATTTAGGGAGTTTCCTCAAACTCCGAGAGGTAGGGGTTTCTCCCTACTTGGGTTTACTTCCTGTTAAGTGTTTGTCAATGTTCCCGGTTGGATTGAGGCCGCGGGCAAGCGTTTGATCGATCCCCGAGCTTGGGACCCGGTGTCTAACAATTAATTTTTAGGCAGTTTACTGCTGTCAGGTAGGTAAGAGGGCTGTTTGGGTTAATTAATGTGTTGATTTATACTTATTAAGTAGTTGTACGTATGTATAGGACGGTAATGGTGTGAAACACAGGTTCACTAAATTGAGCCAGATGATTGAGTGATTTTAGAGATAGTAGCAGGGGTTTCTGCTAATTCTCGAGAATAGTATTCTAAAATAATTTTTTGTGAATTGAATGTGTTGGTCGAGTAATTAGTAGAATTCTTTAGTGTTTGATCATTAAGTCCATTTGTTATGCGATGTGATGAAATGCGAGAGTGCATAACATGATTGCTGGCAGATTTATTTTATGTAGGAATATATGCATGTTTAACTATGTTGCATGTGTTATAGGCTATGTGGAATTGGAATCATGCATTCCATATGAGCTAGGACACCCAGGGTGGTAGAATTGGAGTGCATAGAGATGAGTCCCCAGAAATGGTTTCGGAGGTTGTCCCAGGAAATGATAATTATCGGAGAGGGTAGTCCATACCAAAAATATCAATCGTCGGAGACCTTGATTGATATACGTAGAGGTAGTCCATGAAATAATATAAATCGTCGGAGACCTTGATTGATATATATACCTTGGAGGGGTTGTCCATAAACAAAATAAAACATAATAATTCTCATACAGAAGCTTAGCGAGTGTGGGGAAGTCGAGTGAACTGGGGTATGAGATAGTGAGTTAGACATTCAAAGTAGGATCATGCATTTAGAATATATATTTATTTTGAGCATTGCATTTACACTTAGGTGGAAATGACTGCCAGAGGTATGGCGATTCCACTCTGAGCATGGCTCACCACAATCGAGGATGCTATTTGCAGTCTGGGGGCGTCTGAGGGCGGCTCAATCTAGAGGCGAGGTTTAAGAGCGGGATTATGGCTTTGGGTTATGAAGTATTACATGTATTAGAATTGTTTAAATTTTAATATATATTTGTATAAGTAAATTTGAACTCTTGAACTATGGTTGGATAGTTTGATATATATACATTATTATGAATATTGGTTTATGGGCCCCAGTGGCCAGTTTTAATTATAGATTGTTATATTGAATTTGTTTGGGACGGGGTTTATCTTGAGTTTTGTATTTGGAGTCTGAGTTGAAATTTAAATATATCGGTAGATATATCGTGATATATCGGATCATATCAGGCCCCTGCTGTGTGACGATTTTGCTAGAAAATCGTTTAGAGGAAAAATCAAAAAAAATCGGGAAATATCGGCGATATTTCGCCGATATATCGATATCGGACCGAAATTTGTGAGAACCCGGTGAAAAAAAAGAAAAGAAAAAGAAAGAAAATACAAGAACTCTGTAGCAGCGTGGCGATTTGCTTCAAAATATCGGAGATATATCGGAAATATCGGTAAAATATCGGAAATATATCGGAAATATCGGTAAAATACTCGAGATATATCGAGATATATTAGGATATATCGGTATTATATCGAGATATATCGGAAATATATCAAAATGACCATATTTGCACCAAATTAAATCAGCGGCTATAATTAAATTACAAATATATTTGACCCGACCAACGGTTATTTTTGACCCAAAAAATCTATAAATACCTCTAAAATAATTCAAATTTGATCTTGATTCTCTCTACCCGATATCAATCTTCATTTCACTCCAAAAAATTTTCTTTGTGATATCTCTTAAGAAATAACTCATATATTAGTTTAATATTTTAAATTAGTTAATTTAGTAATAATATATTAATAAATTAACATTTCATCATTCGTTAATTTTAAAATCAAAGTTATATATTAGTTAATATCGTGTATGCATATTATAAATTTATAGTATTATATGAGTTTTCATATTTTAAATTAGTTTAATTTAGTAATATTAATAAATTAATTTTTCATGTTAGTTAATATTTGAAACGAGCATGTGGATGAACCCTGAATTTCCTATCCATGGAGAAGTTGTAGATACAAGTCAAAACATTTATGCATGACATGTTCGATCTTATAATCAATATTATCAGAACACCATGTCTTGGTATGTGAATATTATCTTTACGAAATTTGATCTATCCATCAAATGTTGCAATTGAGTCACATCAATCTTCATTTTGATTTTAAACTTGATATATATTTGATTATTAATGTCATTTTACACTTTTAAAAGTATTTTTATAGTTTCAAAGTATTTTTGTTAATTTTTTCGATATATCGATATTCATAAAAAAATATCCACCCGATATATCTCCGATATATCCGATATATCCATAAAATGCAAATCTGGAAATATATCCGCCGAAAGCGGAGTATTTCCAGCCTTGTTTGGGTAGAGCTCGTGCAGAGCTACCATGGGTTTTCTTGAAAAATGTCGAATTGCCAGGCGTTCACGAGTATTCTGCGGGTTGACGGGTAATCAACGGACCCCCGGGTTTTGGGGCGTCACATAGCCAAACATCCCTTGAGTTATCATCCTCAAAGGTGGTGTTTAGCAGCAAAGAAAATGAGAGAAATAAGGGAGAGAAGGGAGAAAACTATAAACCTAAAACAAAAGCTGCATGGATTTACAGTGAATGAAAGTTAGGGTTACAAAAATGTTATAAGGTGGCTTATATAGCCATACAAGATGTGTGAAATACCAAAATAACCAATATAATAAGATTACATTGAGGACAAAATGGGAATTACACAAAACGGGGTCGTTTGGATCAAAATCAAAGGGGGAACAATTTCGCTATGATAGCGAAATTTCGCTATCATAGAAAATGCGAGGGCATGGCGAAAATTCCATTTTCGCTATGCGATAATTTTAAGTATGATAGCGAATTTTATTATGATAAGCGAAATTTAGCTATCATAGCGAAAAGCGTATATGAAATTTGGGGATTACTAAAATTTTAAACTTTGTTCGCAATTTCGCAATGCCATATGAAATTCTGCACTCTGTGTGCCCTCTGCATCGATTCGACCTCCATTTCTTGAGTTCCACTTGACATTCCTTCATTAAAACTAATGAAATCGTAGGAAATTCGCAAAATTCAGCACAATCTGGCTTGAGCTTGAAATGATGGCTGAGGTTCTAAAGCTTGCAAAATACCAAAACAACCTCGAAACAAAATCGATTAGTACTAAACGGACTGCACATGTCAATTGGCTTAAAAATTCATATGATTAGTCTCTGTAGCCTCAAAACCTATCTTAAATAGGACTCAAAATAGCACTTTTTGGGTACTAATCACCAGTAGCTTGCAATAGTAAGGTTAAATTATGGTGATTTTAGAACCTGTTGAACCAAGGGAAAAATGCAGGAAATAAAATGGAGTGGGCTATTGCCCATTTCCAGCTTTGCGTCGCAACCCTGAGTGATGTCACGACTGGAGAGTGAGGAGTGCATGACTAAGGGCCGCGCGCGTGCGGGCGTGCTAGGAAGGGGCTGTCGCGACAGGCTTCCTGGAGTTCTCTATCGTGACAGAGAATTCTTGGTCACGACAGAGTGAGCTCTCCCTGTGTCGCGACAGGGTTAGGGCTAGGACTAGGGCACTTGGGTCACGACAAGAACCTTGATGTCGCAACAGGGCCATAGGCAGTTGGGGTTTTTCTATTTCGCGACACAAATTTTGATGTCGCGACATAGCTCTTCTGTCGCGATAGAGGTGGCATTTTGGGTGTCGCGACATGGTTGTTGGTGTCGCGACAGAAGAGTGGCAGGTTGGGGTTGAAGCTTTTTTGTCACGACATGGTCGTTGTTGTCATGATAGAGTTTTTTTGTCACGACAAAGATGGTCGTTTGGTGTCGCAACCGGGGCCTTTGGGTTACGATAGGGCCAATCTAGTGGGACATTGCCAGCGTCCGGTAGCGCGCCCGGCGCCCATAAGCCCGAAAGAGTGCCAGCGCGAGCACGGCCATATTTACCAGCATCTGACTTCTTTCGCCCGCGATAGCTCAGCGCTGATGTCGCCGCGAACCACCCTACGATGGTGTACGGTGTTATTACCGACAGGTCACTATTTGGGAACACTATTCATGAGCACTGTTCATGGGTTACTAAAAAAAAAAAAAAGTACAAAAATGACCCCCGGGGGTTGGGGCGTCTCACAATGTTTTGATGATTTTTTGCCCCCTTTTTTTCCTTCTCTTTTTGGAAGCATTTGTTGACTTCAGAAACTGGATCATGTGCAGTAAGACTATCATTTTGATCTACTACTTGATTTGATTCCTCTTCTGCTATCTTAATTTGAATATTTTTTTTTTTTATATTGGGACATTAAAGCATCAAATTACACTATTACTTGATTCTACATGGAGTTGCATTATATTATCACCTAGTGATGAGCTTAAAAGTCATCTATTTTTAGTCCATTTTTCTGCTTGATTTTTCTCTAATAAGACTTATTTATGTGCAGAAATATGGAATAACTAACCAAACTGTTATATAGCAGGGAATTCAAGAAAAAAGAAGAATTGTTGCAGAAAAAGGAGCAGAAGGTGGATGAGCATTAATGATATAATTGGCAGAACCAAGCTGTAGTAGAAAAGGCGCAAAAGGATGAAAGAAGCTGATGTCGTGAAGTCTTTACAGCAATCAAAATGCATATCCAGGTTGCAGTAGTGAAACTCGGTCGAAAGCGACTTACTTGAAGTAGTAGGCGTTAAAGGAAACTAAATTGAAGCGACCGAGGAAATGAAGAAGAGGAAGATTTCGTATCGCGACATCTGGATCTTGTCGTGACATGACAATATCTGAAGCGGTCGACAAGCGTTAGTGAAAGGAAGAATTAGCGACATCAAAACTAGATTATGAGGTGACATCGAGGATAAGTGAAGGAAATAAACAATGAATTGCGGCCGGAATCCTTGGGATAAGCAGGCGGATTAACCGGAAGCTAAAAGGCTGGCATCGGCGACAAGAGATTGATGTCGCGACATCAGGAACATCAGTTGAAGCCTCCAGAGAACTAAGTTGATGTCGCAACAAGACATCGATGTCGCGACATCAGGAGTGACCAATTGAAACCTGCAAAGGCATAAAGTGATGTCGCGACATGAGACTGATGTCGCGACATCATGAACGATCAGTTGAAGGCTGCAGAAGACTTGGCGATGTAAGCGTGAATATCGATGTCCGCGACATCAGAGTGACTCAGCGACGTGGTACGATCTTCGCGACATCGAAGACATCGGTTGGAAGAGCTCGCGAGAGACTTAAGTTGATGTCGCGGCGTGGATGATGTGGCATTTATGGATGATGTCGCGACCGAGATCGATGTCGACATGTGAGCGAAACATGGGCCAACTAACTGGAATCCACAAAGCGCATTGGAATTAGGGCCCAAATGAGAAACCACATCGTAGCGATACCGGATGAAGAAAGTCAGGTTTGGCGACAGGCGAGTGCGGGTAGGCGAGAGCTCATTTTCTTTATTTTCCTTTTCGTTTTCTTTTCTTTTCTTTTCTTTTCTTTTTCTTCAATGTTGATAGTTAGAGATTAGATTAGATTTATTGTTCTAGTTTTCGTTTTCTTTTCTGGAATTGGATGTTATACTTTCATTTGAAGTGAATGCAATAATCAATTCTATTCAAATTACTACGGATGGTGAGATCGGTTCAAATTTACGGAATTGAATTTTCGATTTCGTCTGATCGTTCTCATGATCGGAGGAAGGCGTAGTGTGTAATTCGATATTTAGAACCCGACTTCCATTGAGAAAAGGTTATGGTCAGAATTAATCTTTCTACGTAGTAGTTGCGGCGGTTTGTGAAATTAGTTTGAATTTACTTACAGTTTATGGTTTTATTTATTTGATCTGAATATCGATTGTCTTATACGATTTTAAGACTTGTCTCCATATAATTTCAAAGGAGGCCCTGCGAGTGACACGAGAGGCATTCTGAGAGTTTTGAACATTTTCTTAAGGGTATATTAACCTGCTATTTAGATCTAATGAGCTCTGCAGATTTACTTAGATAAATCTTCTTCTCACTTGAAATCAAGAATGAGTTGAATGAGTTATCAATTTAAACAAGTAGAGAGTTCACCTCAATACGAATAGTGAAACCAATCCCGTGTTAGCTGAGATCTAATCAAGGAGAGGATGATCTATTTTAATTTGATGGAAGAGTAATCAGGAAGTTGTATATCCTTGCTTGGCCAGGTAACTTAGGAGCTAAGGTTTCTGATCCATAAAATGGGTATGAAGTATTGAAAAAGAAAAATACTCAGATATGGAAATTACAATCAAAAGTAGTTATCTAATTCCACTGTCTTGAGAGAATCGGGGAAAATTATATAATGAGCTGTGGAGTGTGGAGAGATCAGTACCTTCTTTGGCATGTAGACGATTTTGAAACACAGATTAAACAAGCAATTATATTAGAGTTATCTACGAGGGAATTGATGTTTCACCGTAGTTTCTTGATGTTCTTCGAAGATAAACATCAATTTCCATTATTTTATTATTTTAATCATTCATTATTTTGTTTTCTTTTTATGAATTTCCAATTTAATTAATTGATTCATTCTTTGTTCTTTACAGTTGCAATTTTTATAGCTTAAAAGCTTAATCATAATGCCATTTAGTAGTCCAAATAGTATGGATATTGAGTAGTCAGGGTAGTTGATTTAGAATTCTTGAGATCTCTGTGGGATCGATATCTGGACTTATATCCATTTTATTACTTGTCGACCTGTGCACTTGCAGGATATTATGCCAAATTAAAATTTGAAAATAGATTGCTTAGGGTGTATTTGGGTTATATTGTTACAGTCAATAAGGAATCATGATACATTTGTTGAGGATTAATTAATAGTCCTTTGGTAATAAGGTCATGAATTTGCATATAGTTTGGCATAAATAATCGATCCATGAAGTTTTGTAAAATGCCAGTTCTTGAAAATCGTCGAAAAATTTGATAGATCAATATTCGAGGATGAAAGGAAATACTAATTTGGACATTTAAAGAAAAAAAGAAAATAAGTTTCAAGCGGTGGTTCATTTGACCACTAACTTCTGACAAACCACATTGAATATATTTGTTATTTTGACTAATCCTATTAATGGAAGTGTGTTTTGCTTTTAGAAAAACTTTGATGCATAGAAGCCAATCGATCGATTCGAGTGATTAATTAGAAAACACTTAGCGGCTTGAAAGATAAGGAAAGAAGAAAAACACCACCATGGCGGATGAAAAGCGAGATCAGCCAGGGACCTGGAATGACGGAAGACCTCAATCGCGATACCATGGAGAATTTTTGGAAGCATCATTCGGGTTAATATACGCAATTAGGCGACTTTTGCTATTGATGCGACAACTTTGGTAAAACCTGGCACTAATTCTGATAGTGCGTGACACGGTTCTTAGTCATCCCACTTGAAGATCCTAATGAGCACTTAGGGAGATTTCTGGGATGGCAAACAGTTAAAATTTGAATGAGGTGAGACGGCGGAGGTTATCAAGTTACATCTATTCCCATTCTCTCTAAGGATATAAGCTGACCACATGGTATGAATCTTTACCGTATAGTTACATTGATGTAGGAGGCGGTAGAGGCCTATTTGAGCGATTCTTTCCCCATCACTCACCTCGAAAGGAGGAGGGGGGAAATCATTATTTTTTGTGAGGGGAAGATGAGAGCCTATATGTGGCTGGGAAAGATTCAAGCGGTTCTTTGAAAAGATGCCCTATGCATGGAATTGATGCGAAGACCCCGAATGGACATGCGTGTATCATGCTCGAATGATACATCCAAAGGAGATCATTAATGCTTCCATGTTGTATGGAGCATTCAAGGCGTAAAAGTCTTGAGGAGGCTAAAGATCTAATAGAGGACCTAGCAAAATGCAATATAGAAAACTCCTTACGAGTATATTCAAGGGAGGCGGCGGAGGAAAAGGGATCATGGAGGTGAAGCGAGATGAATGCTATGGAAGCAAAGTTGGATGCTATTATGCATCCAGATAAGACCGAACAAAGAGAGGGAACACTGCTTGTCCATGAAGTAGGATTAGTTGAAGAAGAGTTGTTAAGAGGAAGTGCTGAGAAAGTTAATGCGAGCAGGTTCTATGATGCTAGGGAGTAAAATGCCAGGTGAACGGAGAGTTACCATTTAATTGATCCTAACACCTTGACACATTATCACTTGACATAGGAACCATGAGATTTCTCATATGGTGGAGGGCTTCTCGAGGCCCGAGGCGAGATGAGAATACCCGGCAGGGTGTCGACAACCACCCTGGGTTCGTGACATCGGCATCGAGGAAATGAGCCTGAGGCTTGAATGCGGAGTCGGGGGAGGCCCGATCTTTTGCAGGGGCGGATCTTTCACCGAGTTCATGGGGGATAATAAAGGCGGTGAACCTCCATGAACAAAGTTTGTAAATTGGGAGCGTTTGCTACCAACTCCCGGAGATTTTGAGACCACCATAGATGCATCAGCAGAGAACACGGAGACACAAAGTGAGGCGACACTTTAACCTACCAGACGGAGGAAAGATGCCTTCCCAGTGACCTGTGAAAGAAAAATCCAAAGGCGCATGAACATGCAATTTGAGGAGTGGGAAGAAATAGAAAAGATGAAAGAAAAGATGGCGGCAACAAGAAGGAGCAAGCTCCAAAGGGAAGAATCTTGGAGAAAAGAAGAAATGAAGGAAGAGCATCGAGGATCGAAGCGCAATCCCATTTCCATAAAGCTATGACGAAGTCGAGGATGGAGGAGGCGGTTGCAAGGTTTTGAAGCTTTCAGTATTTGGAGATCCCGGTATGCCTTTCAGCGATTGGTAACTCGGATGCCACTCATGCAAAATTTACGAAGGACATGCGAAGCGAAAAGAAAAATAGTAGGAAGGAATAGTGAATCTCAGGCTGCCACTTGCGGTGCGATGTCGAAAGAACTACGGTAAGATGAAAGACCCGGGGCTTCACGATTCCTTGTCTTGCATTGGAGGAATTGAATTCAGGGGAAGCTCTCTTGTGACTCGGAGCTAGTATCAGTTGATGCCTCTTTACGCTTTAGAAACTAAGTTTGAGGGGCTTACTCATATTTGTTACTCTTCAAATGTGAATGGTCGATGGTAAAACTTGAAGGAGTCATTGAAGATGTCTTGGTCATTGTTGGGAAGTTTGTTTCCAGTGGAGCTTCATCGATACGAACATGGAAGAAGATTCACAAGTACCCTTGCTGTGGGAAGACCATTCCTAAGCTAATTTGCACGATTGACATCACGAAAGGTTCTTACCTTGAGGGTTGGAGAAGAAACTACTACTTTTAACTTGATCAAAGTATGCAAAATATAGACAAAGACAAGGAAAGTTGCAATGTAGCTGATTTTGTCTATACTTCCAACCATGATGTTAATAATGAATGTAATACTCCAGTTTTTATCAATGAAAAAGAGATGAATTCCCGATTATCTTTTGAAGATGTACATTACGATTTCCATACGAGTTTCATTCTTTAGAAACTATAGCAATTGAGCTTGAAATGAACGAAATGATAATGGGGAAAATATTGAAAAGGAGGAAATTCATCAAGAAACCAGTGCAGAAGGGCTAGTTTTGAAAGAGTTGCCACGTCATTTAAAGTATTCTTACTTAGAATTACCAAAGAAAAAACCAGTGATCATTCCAGCGGACTACGGTGATGCGAGGAACAGATTGCTGAAAATATTAAGGAAGCATAAAGGAATCGCTAGCTTGACGGTCCATTGAAGAGCTGAAGAGGGTATCAATCCATCAGATTTGCATGCATAAGGTCCTACTGAAGAGACGAAACCATGCAGTAGAACACGAAGGAGGCGAATCGATAATGAAGGAGTAGTCGAAATAGAGGTACTCAAATTCTTGAATCTTGGTTTTATCTATGCTATTTGAGACGGTACTTAGGTGAGCCCGGTCATGGTTCCAAAGAAAGGGGTTTCTTGTGATGCGAAATGAAAAAAAATGAATTGATTCAAGCAAGAGCATTGGCCAGGACAAGCGGTATGGCAGATTGGGAAAAATGCCATTTTATGGTAATGACGAAGGTATTGTTCTTGGGCATAAAATCATACGCTCTTTGGACTAGAAGTGGACCAATGCAAGGTATCCATTATCAAAACTCTTGCACCACCTACCCTGATAAAAGAGTAAGAAGCTTCTTAGGGCGTCTTTGGATTTCTGGGGAGATTCATCAAAGACTTTAAAAATAGCAGGACCCTTATCTGCGGATTCTTGGAAAAGATACAAGGTTCAATTTTGATGACTCTTGCAAGGATGCTTTTGAAGAAATCAAAATCAGATTGGTACAAGCACCCATAATAGTTTTTTGAGATAGAATTCGAGGATTTGAAATAATGTGATGCAGTGATTTTGCCATGGGGCGTGTTGGGACAAAGAAAAGAAGTATTCGAGGGCCATATACTATGCTAGTAAGACCTTCAAATGAGCACAAGAGAACTACTCAACAAGCAGAAAGGGAGATGCTAGCCATAGTATTTAGCAGCGTGAAAATTTAGGCAATACATTTAGGATCCCATGTGGTAATTCACTGCGACCATGCGGCGATCAAATGTGATGTCAAAAAGGAGTTAAGCCAAGATTGATAAGGTGGGTGCTGCTGTTACAGGAGTTTGATTTGGAAATCAAGGATAAAAAGGGATGTGACAATGTGATGCGATCAGCTCGAGAGTAGAAACGAGTGATGAAGAAAATGTGATGTTAACGAGAGCTTCCCGGATAGGCAATTGTTTAAGGTTTCCTTCGACTTCCATGGTATCTTGATATTGTGAGATTATCTGGCTTGTGGAATAATGCCTTCAGAATTCAGCTACCAACGAAGAAACTTCAGGCGGCCAGTAGGGTATTATATTTGGGATGACCCACTATTATTCAAAGGAGTCTTGACATGATAATAAAAGTGTGTGCGAAAGTGAACAAGGCAACATTTTGAATAGATGCATCATCACCATATGGGGACATTTCTGGAGAAGAAACGACTCACAAGATAGAGATACTCGATCGGGATTTTATTGGCCCACTATCTTGAAGATTGTCTTGAGTGGGTTAAAATGTGTGATAGATGCCAAAGGATTGGAAATATCGGCCTTGAATGAAATGCCCCTCAGGTATTATGGTGATACAAATTTTTTTTTTGATGTATAGAATAGATTTTATGGGACCTTTACGCCATCATTTGAAACATACATCACGCTGGCAATGGGTGTTTCAAATGGGTGGAAGCCAGTGGCTTGTCAAGGAATGATGCTATCTCAGTTGTGAGTTTCTTGCGAAAAGAATATTTTGGCGATTTGGAACACCAGAACTATCATTAGTGATGGGGAACCCACTTTGCAAACAAAATATTTGCAAAACTCATGGCGGTATGGGATCCAAGCATGTAATGAGTTTAGCTTATCATCCCGGACCCGATGGACAAGTGAAATTTCAACGGGAGATCGAAAAGAATACTTGAAAAGGCTGTGAGCTCAGCGGGAAGGTTGGTCTTCCCAAACTGATGATGCACTTTGGGCTTAATGAGTGCATCTAAAAACGTTGGAATGTCCCCATCTGTGAGTTGTTTGGCAAACCATGTCATCTACCTCTTGAATTGGAATACAAGGCAATGTGGCCATAAGTTAACTTGATTTAAAGAGAATTTGCAAGGGAAAGATTTATATTATCACGAGGAAGCTGGAAAAGGGTGAGAGAAATGAACTGTGATAATGCTAGAATATACAAAGGCAGAGACAAAGAAATGGCATGATCGGAGAATTTTGAGAAAAAGAGTTCAGAAGCGAGAACGAGGTTTTTCTTTGTTTAATTCTAGACTAAAATTGTTTCAGGAAATTAAATCCAATTGGAGTAGGCCGTACACGGTGGTGTCAGTACTTCATTTGGGCTTGGTGACAACGAGGGTGATAATGGGAAAGAATTCAAGGTCAATGGACGAGTTAAAAGCATTATCTAAATAGGGAAAAGGGAAATGAAGAACTCAGTAGTTTCTTAAGGAAAAAGATGAAATACCTGACAATGAGTCGGTAGGACTCAAAACGACGGTAATGGGATGACCCGTAGGATTTAAATGCTGATTTTAAGCTTTGAAATTTTTTTTTTTTTTTCTTTTAGTTGCTAAAAATTAGGTCAGATTTGTTTTTATAAGGATAGATTTAATTTTTAGAGATCAATTGTAGTCTAATTAGATGTTTCTTGAATATTGCAGTGAGCTTACGCAGGTTAAGGAACATGAATGGCAAAGAAACATTCTGAGAACGATTCAAACTTGGAGAAGTCACAACATGGGGAAAAGGGGTAACCTTCTTCCCTACTTAGTCTGTGAATATACTTGGATTGATTATTTAAATCTTTGCTTTGAGATGTACGAAGAAATGTCACAAAAGGGTTAGGAACAATAAAAGGAATTCAAGGTTCTTGAGATCATTGAGTTAAGAAGGGCTTGAGTCGCGACAGAGAAAGGTTATGTCGCGACAAAACGTGATATCGATTTTTGTTTTGAAAGAGGCTGACTTGTGGGTATTGAATGAAGGTGTAGCCCGCGACATCCTTTGTGAGAGAGTCGCGACAGAGAGGAGGTGAAATTTCAAAATGAAAAAGTCGACAACCTAGCAGGTAGGAAATAGTGGAGATTAAAAGCGAGGGAATAAAGGATGCTCATGACAAACTGCAAGTTGTCGCGACATAAGAAGGTTTTAATGCCACTCGCTCACTTTAAAAAAGCCACTAAAGTGATGATCTCCAAATAAAAAGGCGAGAGTGGAAATTAGAGCATGACATGTTTTTAATGAAGCAATAATTAGCCATAAACATTGATTGAATTGCAACTGTTGGAAAGTTTATCATTCACTCCAAACCACATAACGATTCACCTTCTTCCTCCTTACAGATCAGAAGCCCACGAAAACCTGGCACCAAGCTATACGAAAATCTTTTCTTAGTTTCAATGGCTGAAATTCCCACCCTAGTCCCAAACCTAGACGAAATTATGAGGAACATGAACAACCAAAGAAAAACTCACCAAGAAGAAACAGTTAGATGAGGTCGTCGAGGAAGAACAATCGGGAGAGGTGCCATCGAAACACTGAGAAGCTCCGGCAAACTCCCAAAGAAGAGCAGAAAAAGGAAAGAGAAAGGTGAGAGAAGAAGAAGAAGTAGAGGATTTCGTGTCAGACGAAGCGTACTTCCAGTGGAAAAAATATTATGCTAACAAGGGGTTTGTCACAGAGAGGAGATTCAAAAATCCTATTACTCCTTTCAAGGAGATGATAGAGCAGAGAGGGTGGAAGAGTCTCTGCGCACACCAAAAATCAGGGTATGCGGCACTGGTAAGAAAGTTTTATTCAAATTTGGTAGGAAGGAAGGATGGAGCGGTTTTTGTTAGAGGAGTCTGGGTTTCATATGAAGCTAAGGCCATCAACGAGGCCTATGGCATGTGATGCACAAGCATGGTTCCAAATTCAGAAACTTTTGGAAAAACCAGATTTGGAAAGATTGCCAAGGCGGCTCACTAATGGTAGGTGCAGCTAACCCAAGGAGAAGGAATGCGGGAGCATTGAACGGGAAGCCTCAGCGAAGAAGCGAAAGGTATGGTTTACTTCCTAGCTTACGTTTTGGTTTTCCAACAAGACAGTATGCACGGAGTGAGAGAACAAGAAGGCTGTGATGTTGTATCCATCCTAAAGGATACAAGATCAATGTAGGGGTTGTCATTGAAAGAAATTCTATCATGAGGTATCATGAAGGGAACAAAGGGCTTATTCCTCACCCAATGACAATCCTTTGTTCTATGTTTTGAAAGATTTGGGGTGAAGGGAGAGTAGAATCGAAGAAGTGCGAGCTTCACCACTGCTTACGACGGGAGTTAGCAAAGGACCAAGAGCCAAGAAAAGGGTGCTGAGTAGAGAAAAGAGATGAAGCCCGACTAAAGACCGAGAAAAGGGGAGACTACGGAGGTTGCTGATCGGTAGAGCACCGAGAGCTCACGACAACAATGACTTGATTTCTGCGGACAATGAAGGCCGGGATGAAGCAGTCAATAGACTTCTCCATTCCCTTAGCCCGGTTCTCTGTGCGAACGAGGGAAATTTCCAGCATGGAGAAAGCTCAAGGGAGCCTGAAGAACAATTCGATCTTTGGAAGCTCATAATGCCGTACGAGAATGGATGAAAGAGAGAAGGAGCGGAACTACGAGCGGGAATTCGAGAAGGCGCTATGAAAAAGAATTGAAAATAAGAAGTCAGCGGTGGGAGGAAGAGCTAAGCAGAAGGAAAGGAGCATGAATGGAGTTACAAAGAAGAGAGAGAACAGCGATTAGGGAGAAGAGCTGAGCGAGAAGGAGGAGCAGGATGAAAATTTTGAAAGCATTGAGGAGAAGAGTTTAAGAAAGAAATGAAGGAAGAAGTCACAATCACATTCTGAAACTCAAACTAAGTCATGAAGCTTTTATAACAATCGGTTTGAGCGTGATTCTCAACTCCTAACATTGATAAAGAAAAGAGATACAAGAGCAAGAAACCAAATTTGGGAGATGAAATCAAAGGGCTTGGTTCCTACTCTGATCTCTACGAAGGATTTTGGCAAGCTTGATGATAGAGACGGAAAACTAAAAAGATCTGAGAATCATAGGCAAAAGAATGGTGGAAAACTTGGATTTGATCAGCAATAATCTCTCCAAATTTTAGGAGTCTTTATTTGAAATGGAGAATACAATGAATGAAGCAGGGAAGACAGGGATAGGTTAAGACAAAGGTTGATCTCTCTAATGAGATTTTCATTGAAGAAACGAGTTGAGAGGAGCAAGAAGAAAGGAAAGAAGAGAATGAAAATTCCTGAATTCCCAACTCATTTAGAGTACTACTAGACCTAGATCCCCAACATCTTTTACTCCTGGCTATGTCAAAGAAAAAATAATTCTCCTGCCTAACCTTCATACCCTCCTTATCCCAGTTAGTTGTATCCATGATTGCAATTGAATGGAAATAAAATGAAGAAATTTACATTAAGATTGTTGTGTGCTATTTTAGATATGTTTGTTCAATGTTTATGTTGCTTTGTGATATAGTTGAGAAATTAAAAGTAAGTTCTTCAAGAATAAAAGTACGATATGTCATAATGCTGAAATGAATGAAGCAATCGGTTTAGCTGTTAGATTAGCTTAAATAAATAAGACATAACAAGGGCCAGCTGAGTACAATTCCATTGAAACACAAGGTGCAAAAGTGATTTAACTTTAAATTTATTAAGTCAGGAATAGGAAAGTAATGAAATTGATGGAATAGAAACATATTTTTTGAAATTGTGGTACTTAAACAGTGAGTCGAGGAACACAATTGGATACTAAAGGTTTAACTACTCATCAACAAAAAAATAATCAAAGGAACTCCTAATGGTGTCTTGTTGCAGCTAACGAGATTCTAGAGACAATTTGGAGTGTGATTGAGCGAAATCCTAGGTGATACGGTGACAAGAAATGATGCGAGCCATTCTTGGAAAGTTTGAGCCATTGACCATCCTATCTATATGCTAAAGCATATACCTTAGTTCAGAGAAATTGAGCTAGTCAGCCCTCTTTCTAAAAATCAATGATATAAACCCCGACCTTAAGAATCAATCCTCAGGTAAAGAACCTGTGATTACCCAAGAGCGAAGAGGAAGAAGGAAATCGAAGTTTGGGGAGGTTGTTTTGAAAACTCAAGGAGAAAAGACGAGAAAAGGAAATGAAGAAAGGGTCGAACAAATCTGATAGAAAAGAAGGCAAAAGGGATAAGTTTTACCTTGTGGCCTAATTCTTTTGAACTATTAAGTTCTTAGGAATTGTTTCAACACCTGTACCCTAATAATGCCATACAGTATAGGAGTTACTAACCCTGAGTTCGCTAAAGTGTTAGAAAGCCTAAGAAGGTAAAACATTGCACTATCCCTGAATGGTGACAAACAAAGGAAATTCCCCCAGTTGAATTACAAATAAGAAATTGGAGCATACAGTTTTGAATAGAAGTAATCAAGGAGATGTCCAAAACATGAATTTTGGTGGAGTTTATTAAAGAAACTAAGGGCAGTAGTGAGAAAAAAGAGAGAAAAAGTTCCGGGTAATCTAAACCTAAAAGTTCCTTTCTATCCTACCCTTACCCAAGCCTAACATTACAAGCCCAAAAGACCCGATTGATCTTGAAGGATGGAATTACCTACATTAGTGGAGATGATATGAACACAAACTTATGGAATTTGGAAAGAAAGCGTCAGCAGGTAGCGTGAAGGACTGGAGTTAAGTGAATAATTATGATGATGAAAGGAGGAAACAAATTATTTTTTTGAGGATCAAATGCTTATGTTGTTTGTAAAACAATTTCAACAGTTTAGTTTGTATACTATAAATAGTAGAAACCCTGACCTTGAGCTGGACTTGAAAATTTAGATGCGAGAAAATAATGCAACCCTTGTCTTTCAATTAAATTGACTGCCGCTATGGAACAAATCAGAAAAATGTCCTTAAAAATTCTTTCGTTATTTGTTTGAGGACAAACAATTCTTTCTTCTTCTTTGCTTGAGGACAAGCAAAATTTTAAGTTTGGGGGAGTTTGATGAGCTTAAAAGTCATCTATTTTTAGTCCATTTTTCTGCTTGATTTTTCTCTAATAAGACTGATTTATGTGCAGAAATATGGAATAACTTAACCAAGCTTGTTATATAAATGAGGAATTCGAAAAAGAAGGTATTTGCGAGAAAAGGAGCAGAAGGTGGATGAGCATTAATGATATAATTGGCAGAACCAAGCTGTAGTAGAAAAGGCGCAAAAGGATGAAAGAAGCTTATGTCTTGAAGTCTTCCTGCTTAATCAATGCATATCAGGTTGCGGCAGTGAAACTCGGTGGAAAGCGAAGCTTACTTGAAACCGAGAGCGGGCCCAGGCGTTAAAGAAACTACGGAGTGAAACAACCCGAGGAAATGAAGAGGGAAGATTTCATGTCAGCGACATCGGATGCTTGTCGTGACGCCGACGATAATCTGAGACGTCGCGACAACGGTAGTGAAGGGAAGAGGTGCGACATCCCAGCTGGCGCTAAGATTATGAGGTCGCGACATCGGGATAAGTGAAGGAAATAAACAGCGTCGCGACCAGGGAATCACTTGGATAAAGCGGTGAGGATTAACGAAGCTAAGGCTAGCTGTCGCGACAAAGAGATTGATGTCGCGACATCGGGAACTTTATCGATTGAAGCCTCCAGAGGAGCGCTAAGTTGATGTCGCGACAAAGAGAGATCGATATCGCGACGTAGGGTGACCAATTAAACCTGAGGCGCTAAAGTGATGTCGCGACGTGAGGCGATGTGGCGACATCGCTGAGCGATCAGACGAAACTGAAGACTTGGTACGATGTGCGACAAGATATCGATGTCCGCGACATCGGGGGTGACCAGTGAAACACACCAAAGGCATAAAGTGATGTCGCGGCGTGAGGTGATGTCGCGACATCGAAGACTGATTGAAGTGCGAGAGACTTAAGTTGATGTCGCGACGTGAGAATCGATGTCGCGACATGGATGATGTCGCGACAAAGATCAATGTCGCGACATGAATAGAAACATGGGCCAAGTGCTTTGGAATCACAAAGGCGCATTGGGGTGGACCGAATAGAACACATAAATGACGGCTACGGATGAAAGTCGGCTTGGGCTGCGACACGGGCAGTGGTGGCTAAAGGCTCATTTTCTTTTATTTTCCTTTTGTTTCTTTTCTTTTCTTTTCTTTTCTTTTTCTTCAATGTTGATAGTTAAATTGGAATTAGATTTATCGTTTCTAGTTTTCGTTTTCTTTTAAAATTGGATGTTATACTTTCGGTGAAGTGAATGCAATAATCAATTACAATTCAAATTACTACGGATAATTTGAGATCAGACCAAGAATTTACGGAATTTGAATTTTCCGATTTCGATTCTACGGTCGTTCTCATGATCGGAGGAAAATTTGTAGTGTAATTGATAATTTAGAACCCGGAGCTTTCCATTGAGAGAAAAGGTTATGGTCAAATTAATCTTTCTGTAGTAGTTGCGGCGGTTTGTGAAATTAGTTTGAATTTATACGGTTATGGTTTATTTTATTTGTCCCTACGAATATCGGTGTCTTATATACCAGTTTAAGACTTGTCTCACTACTCCCCAATTTCAAAGGGAGGCCCTCGGGTGACCTGAGAGAGCATTCTTGAGGATTTAATTTTATTTTCTCAAGACATAATAACTGTATTTAAGATCTAATGGCTTCTAGCAGTTTACTTAGATAAGAAATCTTCTTCTCACTTGAAATCAAGAATGAGTTGAATGAGTTATCAATTTAAACAAGCGGGAGTTCACCTCTAGAATAGTGGGGCAAACCCGTGTTAGCTGAGATCTAATCAAGGAGAGGATGATGCTGAATTTGATGGAAGAGTAATCGGGAAGTTGTATATCCTTGCTTGTGGAGTAACTTGGGAGCTAAGGTTTACAGTCCATAAAATGGGTATGAAGTATTGCAAAGAAAAATACCGGATAAGGAAAGTCACAATCAAAGTAGTTATCTAATTCCCTGTCTTCGAAGTGGGGGGAAAATTATATAATGAATGTGGAGTGGAAGATCAATTTACTTCTTTGAAAGCATGAGCTGATTTTGAAACCTGAATTAAACAAGCAATTATATTAGAGTTATCTACAGGAATTGATGTTTCACCATAACAGTTTTCTTGATGTTCTTCCAAAAGATAAACATCCAATTTCCATTATTTTATTTTAATCATTCATTATTTTGTTTTCTTTTTATGAATTTCCAATTTAATTAATTGATTCATTCGTTTGTTCTTTACAGTTGCAATTTTTATAGCTTAAAAGCTTAATCATAATGTCATTTAGTAGTCCAAATAGTATGGATATTGAGTAGTCAGGGTAGTTGATTTAGAATTCTTGAGATCTCTATGGGATCGATATCTGGACTTATATCCATTTTATTACTTGTCGACTGTACTAGGGATATTATGCCAAATTAAAATTTGAAAATAGATTGCTTAGGGTGTATTTGGGTTATATTGTTACAGTCAATAAGGAATCATGATACATTTGCTGAGGATTAATTAATAGTCCTTTGGTAATAAGGTCATGAATTTGCATATAGTTTGGCATAAATAATCTGTTAGAAAACTATGATAACTATCTTAGGAAGGAAGAAGGGGTCGAGAGGAGCTTTGTTGGAGAATAATAATTTGACTAAAAACACCTTTTTTTCACTTTTTTTATTTGAACATTTTTCCTTGTAAACCCAGCAGAATATGGATTTGCAACATTTTTATCAGTAATATCATGCTACGGATTATCAATTGTTTGAAGTTTGAATTTGAGAATTCAATTTCTCAAATAGCAAGGGGAAACTATTTGGTGTTTGATTGAACACATTGGATGTAGGAATATTGGTGCTTGAACTATATGGAATGTTAAGAGATGAATGCAAATGCCAGAGAATGTCATTGGTAGACACAGCGAAATTTGACACGACACGACTTTTACGGGTTTGGGTTAAGTATAATTATGTTTAGGTCGAATTCATGTGTTCGACACTTCAACTTGGATTTAATAAACGGGTTATATTTGCTATCTCATTATAGTATTGTAGAATTAGAAACTAGTTGCTAGAATTAGAAAATTAAAAACCAATTTCTAATTCTACAATATTATAACAGTGTCAATCCACATAACACGAATTTGACCATATTGACCCGTTTAACTATTATGTTAATTAATATTTGCTTAGATAATCCCATTATATAAATTGTTATGTTAAATATTGATGAATTAATTATAATTTATATTATTTTAAATTACCAAATTAATAAACGGGTTACATGTGTTGTATCATGTTACTCGATTACTAATTGGGTCGTGTTTGCATTTGTTATTTCTGACCTGTTTATTATTCATATGTTGTTCAGGTTGGCGAATATTATAGAAATCTGTTCTTGACACGACCCAAATACAACATGCGCAAGCGAATTGCTACCCCTAGTCATTAGTTTGGTTTGAATCCTAGGTCTCATTAATGAGGCTGTTGACCTGAAGAAAGTTTGGTTGGTTACCCCTTTATGTTTGTTTTGGACAATATGGAGGGAAAGGAATAGGATTGTCTTCGAGGATGTGGTGCCCTCAGCCCAAAGGATGAAGAATTCTTTGATTTTCACTCTTTGGTCTTGAGCTAAAATAGATAGGAATGTTCGAGCTTTGAATGTAATTGATTTTTTTGGATCTTTTGGTCACTGTATAGGGGCTAGTTTGTTATCCTGTCTCCTCTTTTGTTATGGCTTGTTTTTTGAAGCCTTTGTATACTTCATGTATACCTTTGGGTTCGTCCATTTTTCTCATTATATACTCTTTTTATGGTTTTACCTATGAAAAAAAATGAGGTTGATGACTGTATGCATTAAATGATGCATGGTGAGCATAGTTAATATGATCATTTTCTTTCGTTTAATTATGAAGACGGTAATTGTTTGCCGCGGTTTAAAGGCGAAAGGCTCACGAGGCGTAAGGCTTTACCGAGTCTTGAGGCGCAGATGCACGTAAGGCATGGAGTTTTTTGTTTTTTATCGGTAAAAACAACATATTGATGAAGAACCAAGAGGTTCCCAAATGTACATAGGAAGTGAACAGAAGGAACTGAAAGAGCTGCGAAGAACCGACAAAAAGCACCAGCCACACTGTGCACCTGGCAAACGAAAAATCCAGTAAGAATTTGTGTTATCAACCTTTATCACGATTTGTCGATTCCTGAATTGTTGAAGTTAGGATTTTATTTTTGAGCATTGATGACCTCGTTATCAAACACCACTATTTCTTTCTAACTCATAAAATTCGAAAAGACATAAAGAAACTGACCATCTAGATTTTTTTTTTTTTTTTTTTACCCACGGCGCTCCTTGCCATGTTAAAAGGGTATGAATGACAGAGTGAGGAAAGACCCAACTACTCTCAACTATCATCAAGAAAAGGTCCCAAAGCATCCTAACTATCTTGCACTAAATTAATAGATGGTCTATTGTCTCTTCGTTCTCTTCACAAAGGCAACATCTGTTCGCAAGGGTTCTTTTGCGACTTTTAAGCTAATCCAAAGTGATCACTTTTCCCTAGGAGGCTTCCCAGGTGAAAAAGCTAATTTTGGAGGGGATCATAGAGTTCCAAACTGAGCATAAAGGAAAATCAATGTTAGGCGAGAGGTCTAAACCACTATATATGGTCCTAAGTGAAAAATTACCGTGGATGGATCCCTTTAGCAAAAGTTTGTCCTCAATCCAAGGTCTAATTTTCTTCATGTGGATAGAGGAGAGGAACCTTTCCACCTCCTCCATCTCCCAATCATTAAAGGGCCTTAGAAAGATTGGAGACCAATCCCCTTCCTCACCCAATGCAGTTCCGCAGTCTACCGCCCATAGCTTCTTTGCCTGGCCAGGGATATAAACAAGAGAGCAAAAAGAATGCAGCAGCCTCCTCGCGCACAAACATCTTTCCATAAGCTAATCCTCCTTCCATCGCCTAAGGAAAAGGTTACATTTTGGAGGAATAGAGGCGATTCTTTTCTGATTTCCTTCCACTGACCCAACACCATAGCCACCCCCTTATGTCTGAGTGTATGACCCTTTAGAAGTCTCCCAAGGAATTTTCTACTCATAACCTTTCTCAGTATGGCATTCCTCTGTGTAAACCTCAACTCCATTTGCATAAAGAAGAGCCTTATTTAGCCTGAAAAGTTTCTCGTCCTAATCCCGATTTTCTTCTATCATGCAAACTATGACCCATTTAACAAGATGGGGCTTCTTTCGAGTTGTTCTACCCGTAGAAAGCGTCTTTGAATTCTCTCGATCGAGTGCGAGTATTAGAAATTTTAATTTCTAATTGATTCATATAATTTAGGTATTGATAATTGTTATCGTCGTACACGGTGATGATTAGTGTAGTATCTAAGAGACAATTATCGGGTGTAAATCCTAAAGATCTTGGATTCGTTTAAAATTTAAGTATTTTAGTGTGTTTTGTTGTATGAGTAAATGTGTAATAAAGGCGTTTAATATTAGTAGCAGATTATTTGAGTAAATGTCTTCTTAAAGACATTTAATATTAATGCTTATTATATGAGTAAATGTCTTAATAAATAATATTTAATATTAGTATTCTGCCTCATATATATATATATATATATATATATATGAAGGCATAAGCATACGGCTTCTAAGGGGGTTTGATTCAGAAAGTCAAAAATCAATCAAGTCCTTATATCATCAAAGGGCGATTTTAAGTGTTACGGATCTGGCATAGGAAAAACATATATATTATTACTTGGGACATTCAATTATCGATGGATTCTTAGTGGATTTTTCTTTTCATTTTAAACATTATGCCATGATTGTTAAGTGGTTGATTTAATTGTTCTATTAGGATCGAATTGTTAAATCGTTTTAAGTAAAAAAATTTCAACAATTTTGGTATCGAGCCAAGTTTAATAGAGGATTCAATTACAAAATTTATAGGGTTTATAGAAATTTGGGTATTTTCTCCAATTAAAGTTAATTGTAGTTTAATTGATGTTTAAATTAACTGTTTATGGCATAATTAACTTGGGTTTTTAATTTTGAATTAACATTTCGGTTGAATATTTGAATTGATAGTTCGGCATTCATCGTGTGAATTCAATTGTTCTCAGAATTGTGATTTTGAATAGTTTTATATATAAATGTTGCTGCTTGGTTTTAATTGACCAATTGTCGATTCAAATTGTGATGAAATCGAATTCAAGTATCGTAAGTCATCTGATATAGGTAACTTTGTAAATGCATGTTGATAAAGTGAAAAGAATTGATATGCATGTGCATATGACTTATGCAAATTTCATGAATTGTATAATAATTTAAGCTTAATAATTTAAGTTTATATAGTTTAAATCTTTAATATTTAGTGAGTGCGTTAGTCACTAAAGTGGCCCTTTCAGTTTCATTAAATAATTTAATAATATTTATAAATGTTTATTTGATATAGCATCATAAATGACATTTAGAATAATAAACATTTATAGTTATTTGCATTTGATTTATCACGATTACCCAAGGTAGATCTTACTCATGTTAATAACAATTGAAATGAGTTATGAACCTTATTTAATTAATATATAGTGTACATCCAAGATGACTTATATGTTAAATTAAATTTTGTGATTGACCTTATATATGTTATATGAATGATGCATATTTGGTGATTGTTGGTTGTGTTTAGATTTGTGAGTGAATTTAAATGCAATGTTTTATTATATATATTATGAGATACGAATTGTGGTTTAAGAATTCAAAGTAATTAATATGTGAGATGTAGTAAAATGTTTAGAGAGCGATCTCTAATGTATTTATGATAGTATGAGTTTAATGGGCCGAGCCTTGATGAAATTTGGATCGAATATATCAAGCTAAATCTTGGCCTTTTGGGACTCGATTGATCCTGGTTGTGGATGAACCCACTAAACCGGCGTGCTAGTTTGGGGCGAGACGAAAATGTGGGAGGGAATTGGGAGGTCGAATGGAAGCATGATGAGCTTTCTTAAGCAGCATAGCGCCTAATGTTAAGCCTTCGACCCAGGCTGAATGTGAGGGAATTTGTGGGTGGGGTAAGAAGTGTACTATGACCAGGACATTGTGGATAAATTGCTATGTATTGCTTTGCTCTTATTAATGATTTGTTATCTAATAGAGAGTACACCATGGCTCGATCCCGATGGAGGAACATATTACTCACATGGTGAATACTACAATGAAGCCCAGGTTTGGATATGGATCTTGGTGAGCGAGTGTTGGTTGGAGTTTACGTTGAAATCGTGTAAGAATTGATGATTTCAAGCAATTTAGGAGAACTTACAATAACGGAAAAATGGTCTCTTTCGGATACTAAGGCCATGCTCGTGCGAGGAGCGAAATGAGGGAGGGCATATGGGTCGAACTTCCCCCGAAACGACACTTTGTTATGATAAATCAAACGGCTGGTTCTAGTGGCGGCAGCTCAGTAAAAATGGAAGAACAAGGAAGCGGCCATTTGAGTGCGGCCGAAGTAAAGGGACGGAGAGGTTGAAAGATTAGAAATGTTTCTTTACGATAAACACACGGGCAGAGGCCCAGGTGCGAAAGAAGGCATGGTTTGAAAAGAGAGGTATACATTTTGTTCATTGTCTTTGATCATCCCGATTGAGGTTTCTTCTAATGGCAATTGGCTTGACAGTTAAACCACTCATGTTTCTAATGTTATGCGGGTTACCTAAACTTCCACCCAATCTGGGAAGAATTGAAGCTTTCTATTTATGGAAACTTGAGGATGAAAATTTAAATTTAAGGTGTAGGGACATATAGAATTGTGTTAGATACGGGCTGTGCCTTGATATAAGTGTTTATATGTTCACGATTGCTCACAGAAATCTTGTTTCTATTTCTAGATTGGATGTTTTAGGATTTGATTTTGGATTGGGCGTGGTTGTTTTGGTATATCTATGGAACAAACCTTTATGAAATGCTGGTTCGTTCCAAAGCCGGATACTTTATATTGTTTCAATCTGAATTCTACTTTTGTTAATTCCACAATTTAATGTTGATGTTAAATATGATGTTAGTATGAAAAGAGTGCATAATGGTCTTACTGGCCGACTTGTGGCATAAAAACAGTCGTATATCGAAAAGAGGATTTTGGGAGACTAATTAAAGCGAAGTTTTGCCTCGTTGGATTTTCTGGAGTTGGAATAATACTTGTGTGGATTGCATTAAGGGTAAGCAAACCAAGCATGTATCAAAACAAGCTACCTGAGAGTAGTGGATTACTTGATTTAATACATACGGATATTTGTGGTCCTTCGATGTACACCATCTTGGGGCGGTGAAAGAGTATTTCATCTGTACGTGATGATTCTCTACAAGTCTTATTACCTTTATTTCTTTGCATGAAAGAACTCAATCGGTTGATGTCAACTTGGAGACATTCATTTTGAAGGTTGAGACGGTTAAATGAAAGGTTAAGGTAATACGTTAGATGAGGTGGTGAGATATTATGGAAAGACATCGGAAGTTGGACCGGGGCCCGTTTAGAAACTCCTTGAGTCCCGAGGGCATTTGTGGCGTATACAATGCAGAGATTCGCCACAAAATGGCATAGTAGAGAGTGTCGTGCCTTATAATATCATCAGGGCGATTTTAAGTGTTACGGATACGGCATAGGAAAAACATATATATTATTACTTGGGACATTCAGTGTCGTGATGGATTCTTGAGTAAGTTTTCTTTCATTTTCTGTAAATTATGCCATGATTGTTAAATTGGTTGATTTGAAATTATTTCTATTGGGATCCAAATTCATCGTTTCATGAAAATTTTCAACCTGAAATCTTTTGTGACATACGGAAAAGGGATATGTAATTGATAACGACCCGAGCTAGCGTAGCTATATATGTAAGTGAATATGTGTAAGCACGAATGCGCCACCTTAGAACTTTAGTTTAGACAACGATTACTTAAAAACTTGTTATAGACCAAATGTATATATACAAATTTATGACATCATGACGAGTGCTTGTTATGCAATCCGACGACGGCGCGAAAACTTGATAAAGACGAGATTGACTTATATGCTGATAAAAATGGATTTGTTAATGAATTCAATTAAAGATTTAGTTTTAGTCTTAAGCACTGTAAGTGCAGTCGTACAAGTAATAAAGTGGACCTATAAGTCAGGATATCATTCCCACGGAGATTGAAGAGAGACTTAAAATTGACTACATTCTTCGAGTTATATTATTTGAACTCCCATTTTAGAAATTTGTTAACCTAAATAAGAATTTTTAATATCTTAGTTTCTGGTATAATAAATGAAAATTTTAAAATCAATAATACAAAATGGACTTAACCAGGTCATTGCTAGAATTAGACACCGGATTTCACTGTTGTGAAATTGTCAATTCCTGCATCATAATCTAATTCTATTTTATCATGAGTTGGAATCTGAAATTGTCAAAGAGATAGTAGTATAATTTGGATTTCTCCTCTAACCATACTTTTCATTGATTAGAGATTCATATTCATTTCTTATTCATGCTTCTAATCAATTACTTGTAATCAGAATTTCTTTATAAGATCTGGGTATTTTTCTTTTTCAATACTTCATACCCATTTCTTATGACTGCAGATTTCTTGCTTCCCAATGCAGGGCAATTGCCATATTTCTACAAGATGATTAGTGTCTCATCCTTGAGATCTTAAAGAGTTTTCCCTTTCCTTGATTAAATCTAAGCTAACACAGGATCAAGATTATTCTTCAAGATCGGAGGAGATCTGCAATTGATTGAATTGATAGATCACTTTCGACTAATTCTCCAAATCTTGAGTAAATTGAGGATTTGTCTAAAGTAATCTTCCAGCTCATTAGTTCTTCAATATTAGTCTGCGCACCTTGAAGTAACTGCTTCAAACTCTGAGGAATCTCCATCTCTATGTCACTCAGAGGGCCTCTTAGAAATCAGAACTAAACAACAGTCCTTTTATGGGTATTATTTTCTAATATTGGGAACAAGTCATTTCATGAACATCACCATTCAAATAATTTCAAGATTCACAACCCAAGAATTTTCTTCAATTGTCTAAAAAAGACCATAACTAACATCAGATCTTTCGAGCGGAAGTTGTGTTTCAGAAAACTGGATCACAATTAACATTGAAATAATGATCGGGAAATTCCTTTACTGGCCACGTCGATTGAAGCAATGCATTCCTGGCTGGCAATGCGGGTTCATTAGTTCAAACGTGTCAAAAATGAAATTGACAATTAAATTCAACTTCTAAACCCAGACAATTTCTTGTTCTAAGTCCCGGAAAACAAATGAAATTTTCTGCTAATCTAATCACGAAAGAAAAGAAAATGAAAAGAAAAGAAAGAAAATATATCTGAAAGAGTCCTCGGCTCCCAGAAGCTACGGTTTTCCATTGTGTACCTCGCTTTCATGATCGTTTCTATTTATAAAGCCCTAAAAGTTTGGGCCACAAAGTGAGTATGTGTGAATCCTAAAGTGCGGCTAAATTTGCGCTTCTCCCATCGCGACTAGGTGTGTCGTGATAGAGTTTTGTGTGTCGATAGAGTTTGTGTCTTTGTAGCAAAAAGAATGCAACTGCCTGTCGTGAACTTGAAGATTTTCTCGCTTCTTCGGGGCTTCATCGCTATTACGCTTTCGGTCGCGATGCGATTGTCTTCGATATAGTTATTCCGTCGACATATTTCTCACGCAACATATTTTCCTTTGGCTGCTGCACTGTTCTCCCCTTACGCTTATCTCCCAAAGTCCGCCCTTCCAACCGCCTATGTCGCAACAATCTTATGAGTGTTTCGAGAAGTTGCGTCGCTGACATCGATAATTTCGTCACTTACATCGGCTAATTCGTCGCATATAATTTACGCACTTCGTAGCCGCGGTCGTAAACCCGCTCGCCGCGAATAGCATTTCCGCGAAGTTATGTTGCAACACTGCGGTCTTATATTATCCTCATTTCTCATGACGTAAAGTCCGCCACGGGGCAGTCTCGCTGCTTCACCGAGTCGACTTCTCGTTGGAGCTTCGCTCACAAGTCGCTACACGGTTTCTGTGTCGCTAATATTTGTCGTCAGAACCCATTTGTTGCGTCACTTACCTGTGATTTTTCCTTATAGCTGGATTCTGTCGACTGAAAAGTCCTGTCGCGAATTGCTTCCTCGCCACTTATTTCCGTGTCGCGACATAGACTTATCTCCTCAGCTTGAAGTATGTCGCAACATTAGAGTCTTTTGTTGCAACCAAGATAGTTCAACAAGTAAGCATCGCATGTCACGACATAGATTTTCTTAGCCGCAAATGTTAAAGTCTTTCTTCAAATTCTTCTTCCGTCCCAACAAGTCATTTATGTCAAGAACACCGTTGTCACGACAAAGGGGATTTATGCCAGATGTGCATTCTCGTTTTCTCAGGCTTCATTGCGTCGCAACATAAATCGATCCGCCGCTGTGATTCATCCTATATTTCTTTATTTTCTTGTCGCTGACAGTAAGACACCTCACGTTAAATAGAATTTCGCTTTCCCGCTTCCTTTGTCACGACACGATGTCTTTCGTCACAACATAGCTCCTCTACCAATACTTAGACCTTTGTGTCACGACATACGAAACTGTGTCGCAACATAGACTACTGCAATTGCTCTTTTTCTCTTCTTTCTTGCTTGAATTCTGTCCTTTTTGAATTAAATCATGCAAAACACAAAGTTTGTAAATATTCCATAATTTGGCATTAAAACAACTCTGAAAATACTAAAAACAAGCCAGTAGATGGAAAAGTGAAGAGTTGGGAATGTGCCGCAGTAAATGGGGTGTTAAGTGTGCACTACTGACGCGTAACCTTCCAACTTTGGGGAGATATATCAGATCTTTCGTGAGGCCAACCTTTCGAAACCTTTCTTCAATCGAGTCCCAAACCTCAGAGGCCCATGGTTCCAGGGGAAAGCCTTAAATACGAGGTAGGTAAGGACCAACCTCACACCCAGCTCCAAGGCTAACCTGTCAATATCGATAATTAGGCCCTATCTAATGATCTCACTCTTTGGCGCCGCACTCTCAAACCCGACATCGCTTCAAACCATTGCAGTCCAGCCTATAAATTTCCTATTTTTATCTTTGTTGGGTTCACAAAGATAAAGGGTGTCAATCAAGAAATAAAAGGAAATGACTCCACCTCCTCCCCTCCTCGCATTACAACCTTGCTGCTCAGGAAAGGAAACTCTTCTGCTCACACGGCCAGATCACATACTGGAGCAACAGTGCCAATCACGAAGAGGTGGGATATAGGATCACCTGCCCTAAGCCTCTCGGCCTGGGAAGAAGCCGAGGAGGCATTGGCGAGGACTAAAAAGGGGCTGGAGACACCACTTATCCAATCCCAATCCATCGATTTCCAAAGCCCATACTATCCATAACCTGGAATACAAACTCCCAACTGATGTTATCGTAGGCTTTTTCAAAATCTAACTTGCAAACCATACCACTCTCTTTTCTTCTCAATATTGAGTACACAACTTCATTAGCAATAAGGACCGCATCTAGGATATGTCTTCCTTCAACAAAAGCATATTAAGATTGGGAAATGATCTTACCCATGACCCTTCTCATTCCTGTCACAACCCTTTCATTAAAATTGCATAAACCCCACTGTCGATAGTCTTAGTTCGGGGTCTTCAACATTATGTTTCTTGGGAATTAAGACCAGGAAAGTGACATTTAAACTTTTGACAAATCTGCTTTGATCATGGAACTCCTTGAAGAAACCTAGCACCTCATCCTTAACAAAATCCTAACATAAGGACAAGAAAGCTATGGAATAACATCAGTACGGAGCCTTTGGTCCCATTAAGCTCCTCAAATTTCTCAAATTTCTTTTCTCTGGTGGAAAAACTTCCTCCAACTTGAATCTTCCCTCTAGCTCCAATCACCCTGGGCGAGGCGAGGGGCACGAGGCGCCACTAATAATCAATGAAGTATTTTGAAATTCTTCACCAAATTCTTCCTTTATCTCATCCTCCTTATCTAACCTTCTTCCATTAATACTTCGATTTTGAAGAAAATTCCTTCTCCCAGAGCATTAGCCATCCATTAAGAACCATTTATTTTATTCCCTTCTTTCAGCCTGCCTTTGGATTATTCCAGAGGACCTCCTCCATGAGCCCACTCTTTAAATCATCTGGGCCTTGATTCTTTCCTCTTTCTCCCAGCCCAATTCCTTTCCTCTTATGATCATCCTGTGAAAGACACCTATAAAGCCTCCTAAACTTATCGGACTAACTCTACCAAAACCTTTCTCGTCTAGGGGGATTTTAGGATGTTCCTTTCAAAGCCTCTGACCTGGCAACCAAAATAAAGCTAGAGCTTCATGAAACTAGACTTACACCACCTTTCAAAAGATTTCTTGAAACCTCATACTTTTAACCACATTAGTTCAAATTCCAAAGGAGAGGGGCCCGTCTTTAATCCCATCACTTTCATCCAAATAAGATATGGAACAATGTATAGCCTAGTAAAGACCCCTTGGTTTGCAAATTGTTCAGCTTCAACTGTTTCAAACGGTGTGAGACTGTTCAGAGGTAGCTTCAGCCAGCTGGCATTCACCCCGAGTATAAGGTCCCCCTTTAGTATGAGAGATATCCTAGTCCCAAATTTCACTTAGAATTTCAGAACTCAGTCATAGCTGGGGGAGATCCCGCCACCTTCTCGATTCATCATTAGAGAGGATCTCTAATGAAATCCCTCCTGCCACCAGGACCAATTCCCACATCTCTCCAATCTAACCTAGCCTTCCCAAAGAATTCCTTAAAACTCTTTTCTACAGGATCGTACGCTCCAGTGAACATCCACTGAAAATCATCCTCCACCATTCTGAACAAGCAAGAAAATGAGAAGCTATCATACTTCACCTGCAAACAGAGATAATCTCTTTATCCCAAAACAAAAGGATGCCCCTAATCCTCTACATCCAAAGCTTTCAAGTCCAAGAACCTACCCACACCAATACTATGAACCAAAGCATTATTCATCCCTTGGATCTTGGTTTCTTGTAGACAAACCAAATCCACCCTTTGAGTCCTAATGACCTTCCTCTTTTCAGGGTCATTTACACCTCTAACATTCCAAAAAAGGATTTTTACCTTCATTTTAACTTTAGTAAGAGATTACCCGTCTCTGCCTCCTTCCTTAATTTTACCCCTCCTATTATAATTAATGGAACTTTCCAACTTTCTTAGCCTCCCAATAACATCCGTAACTATCACCACCCCATTCTTCTTGTCATTTTGGTGCATTGCCACCATTTTTCTTATCAATCCCGAGATCTCCTTCTCGAAGCTCACTGTAGAAAAACCAAAAAAATTAATTAAATTTAACTACGCTACAACTATCTTCTCCTAGCGCTCCTATACATCGAGCCTCCGAAGACATGGATTGGACCTCCTCTGCCTGTTACCTATCTTTATCAAGTCCCTCCACTACTTCGACCATTGCTCTAGAATTTTCTAACCTCCATTGACTCCCATCGGTTGCCACCACCCTTAGTGGTTCCAAGTCGATAGTATCAAGAGAACCCTCAGCCCTCGAAGAGCCCCCTAAATCAAGGCCGGGTCGAAAAACAGAGAAAGAGAGAAGTGGGGAATGCTCAAGTAGGATTTCACGCATTGCGGTTCACCGCCGAAGTCTCCTCGGTCTCTCTTCCTTCTTCCACCATGCTTCCCTCCTTATGTGTTGTTTGTGGATCCCTAAGAAATAAGGTAGGGAATTTAAATTTAAGGGCGTGGTATAATGGGATTCAAATCGCCTTTAGGCCACCCACAACCTCCAAAGGCCCTTAGGCTGTGGCTCACTCTGGCCCCGTCTGCATATGCTCCGCACCGGCCGGAGGCTAGCTAGACTATGATAGCTCGGTAGTGCAAATCCATGGGGTTGACCCAACCCTAATTCCCTTTGGATGAAGCCTGAAACTTTTTGTTAAGACCTTTTTGTGTATACCAAATATGATCTAATAATCCACAGCAGCGATTCCAACTGCTTCATTGAATCAATCCAATGAACACTATTTTTTTCTCGTCGCTAGGCTTAAATTATGTTCGTCTTAATCAATGAAAGTGCATAGGCTCGCATACACAAAGTGGACTCGTTAAATCCGATATCGTACTCCACTGTGGATCGAAAGCAGAAAATCCATAGATCAATCCACCCGACTACTCCGAGATCCTCGCTTATCCGAGCATCAAAGCTTTACTAAATAAACTAAAATAAAAGTAGTTTAAACAAAATAAATCAAGAATCAAAGTGCTTCAACGGTAGCTAACAAGCAATAGGAATGGATCAACAGCCTCACTTACTTATTTCTCAAAATGGGCTTCAAAATAAATAGTTCAGATCTAAAGGTATCGGATTTGTTTAAGAGCAGCAAAGATAGGCCCGGGAATGCCTCCTAACACTATACATTTAATAGCACTTAATTGCCATTCTTTATCCTGGCTCAATGGGTATAAATAAGCAATTTATAAGATTTTAATTTCTTAAGATCTTACCGCTTTTCTCTCCTCAGACTTCACAAATATCTCTGTGACCTAAACCCGCTTTAACCCATGACAGATCATACAGTTTTTCCAATGCACAGATTTTGATCCGCAATCCATTAGAATCAGCCTCTTCGATTAGGATCTAAGCTAACACTGATCCAAACAGATTCTATGTCGAGGCCAAAGCAAACTGGGCATAAATTAAAATGAAGAAATTCAGTTTTAATAAACTTCTCACACAATTTTAAACTTAAGTCATTGGTAAGGTTAATGCTGGATTAATGAGAAAGGGAAATAAAGGAATAAAGACTTAATTAGCAAACCCCAAGTGATCGCTTCTACTCTCGTGGCGCCATCTCTATGTCACTCAGAGGACTCTTGAATCTAGAGTAAGATATAAATTTCTTTTCGGGTATACTCGACTATTGCACAAAACAATTCACTAAGAACAATACATATTAAATAAATTCAATCCCCAAACCCATAAACATACATTTTAACATTACAAATTGATTATCGTAACACTAATCTTTCCTCTAACTGAGCTACTTCATGAACTGGAATCTGAATCCATCAATGACTGTGCGTGATTAGGCAAATTCATCAAACCTAATCGAAACTGAATAAAAATGGTTTTATAGAAAATTTCCATATTCCACTCAAGTTCAAACAAATGGAGATCGATATTCAACGATTTTAGCTCAATATTACATTTTGGTCAACAATATTTGTAAACAAAAAATAAAAAGAGAAGAAAATAAAAGGTTAAAAGAAGAAAAAGCAAACAAAAGTCTTCCACCGCAAATTTGTTCCTTAGTCACAAAGCCGAGCAAAGCCCTCAAAAGTTAAGCAAAATCTCCCAAAGTCACGTGAGTCGCCGCAGTTAGGAAAAGCCCTCCCAACCCTGTGAGCTTCTATTTATAAGCCTCCCAGAGATCGCGCTCGAAACAAGGCGAGATAACCCGATCAAAAGCCCCAAAAACTGCCTAGATGCCGATGTCGTGGCGATGTCGCCACCAATTCTTGTTGATCTAGCGAAAATGTCACGACTTTGGATGCAATGTCGTGACTTTGAATTTGCTTGTTTCACAATGCCGCAACCTCCCTGTGAAAAATGTCACGACTCTTAAGAAATGAATGCTCGCTTTGCCTGAGTCATGACTGGCTGAAATGTCGCTACTTATGCTTGTTAATTGTCGTGCGTATGAGGAGTCGCTACTGGTTTCCAAATTCGATGTCGTGACTCGGATAATGTCATTTAATTTGATCACCATGTTTAGTCCTCCAATAGTCATGACTCCTCGTCGCGACTTGCCATTTTTGTTTTCTTCCTTTAAATTTTCGCAAACATAAATTTAAAAGTAGATTCCATAATTTGGCATTAAATTAATTCTTTAAAGCCTTAAATATGCATACAAATGTTTGGTGCTATATGAGTTTTAGACTCACCAAACACCTCAACTTATAAATTTTGTTCACCACAAATAGAAAAGACTTCTCATTGTCTCAAGCAATTCAATTTTAAGGCCATTTTCTTTCATTCAAGTTACATATCCTTCTCGCTTTATTCATTATTTTAATTTAAATGAAAGGCTATTTGTGATATAAATTCCAATAACTTCAATCTCTAGAAATAAGAAGATCATAATTGAAAGTTCTCTTACAAATCGATAATTCACAAAGTGTGAACAGCTCAGCTTTAACCCTGTTGGTGGAGTGTGTGTGTGTGTGTGATGGTCTTTCCTCATCCAAACAAATGCAAGCGTTAGATGAATGTATGAGAACTCCAGATAAGTACGCGCATCCCCAAAGATAATACTATATTTTGCTCTTATGTTGGCATTGCTCTTATCACTATCTACTAATGTAAGCTAACAACTTTCAAGATCAAGCAGGTCTTTATAGGATTGTAATGTAAGGCTTGGCAAGGGTAGTCGAACAGTCATTTTAGGGCCTTTAACTTACCCAAACATACACATTTCTTTCTCCATTTCTCAACTCATACCCATCTTTGTTTTTACATTCAGACACCGCAAGTAAACTCAAACATCCCGTAATCTGCTTATGCATCTCACTCCATATTCCTTTTATCACCAACGCATAGATTCTGTATTCTTTCAATAAAAACCAAGAAGCGGTTTTATTGATAAGGTTATTAGAGTGGTGCAATGTCTATACCCCCTTAAGCTTTCTACCAACCCTTAGTGAGGTTTAAATCAATGGCCCTAAAACCACTGGCCTTAGGTGGTACTGTGTTAAAACACTCTTGTGGATTTACTTTACTCTAAGGGAAGGAAGGCTACGACCTTAGGAGCCAGAACAAGGCTCGGGAAAATACAAACATAGAAAACACTAAACTATATTCTACACAGCCTTTCAAAACATGAACCAAGCAGCCCCAAGGTTTTTTGAAAGTGCTCATGGTTGCCCCACCTTCCACTGTAGATCCTCATGTTGCCTTATATGAATAAAGAACAAAGTGATATTGAAAGCTCATGAGGCATAGCTTCATAATTGGGCCCTCGCTCTGAATAACCTATGGTTTAAAAAGGTGGCCTAATAAATGTTGTAGCTTGTCCATGATGCACCTTTAAAAAGAGTTTCAGATGCATAGCAAACGTCCTTGTGTGGTAGTCATGAGCAGCCGAACCATCTCCTAATTCATCGTTTCTTCTGTCGAGGATGTGAGGACTCTACTTCATCTCTCGTCTTTTCTGTGTTCGCCTCAGCGACAAAGGATTTTATTTTGGCCTGGCCTTATATTCCCTTATCGTGAAAGGAGGCTAGAAAGTTGTGGAAGTGGTGAATGATCCTTCATTTTCAGCAACTGAATGAAAGAAGCCATATAGTTTCTTGATGATTTGCGCACTTCTCTTTCACCATACTTAAACTTCAGAAGTTAATACAAGTAATTTCCTAGCAGGTGGCCTGAGGTGGAGGACTTTCTCTGTTAGGATTTTTTTGTGTATTCTAGGGCGCTAGCGCGGAGGTGCCTTTTGTCTCCTTTTTTTATGAAGCAACCTTTCTCTCAGATATTGTGGGAAACCGCCACTTTTTTTTTTTGTTTACTATATTGCTCACTTTATTTATCAAAAAGAATGTTGTGGTGTTTGTCTAATTGGCCGTGATGTCAAGTAGAGGATAAAGTCAGCGGAGAGGTGTTATCACCCACAGGTGAGTTCTGGTCACTCACACTTTGCTGGTTTCTGGAGGGTCTTTCTTTTTGGCCTGAGGTTCTTCTTTCTTAGCAAGGAGCCCAAAGGGAAAAGAAACACAAGAAAGTGGAGGGTAGCCTTCGCTTTGTTAAGATGGTCAAGTGAAAGAAACAAGGTGGTTACCGACACCCAGGCCTTTTCGCTGCATGCATTAAAGAGTTTTTCATCAGAATTAACATTCGGGTCCACATCGTGTATAGCAGTGATAAAGATGACTTTAATATATTTCAACTAGTCGGGTATAGCTGATTTTAGGGGTGGTAGGGTTTCCTTGCGCCGGTGGCTCCTTTGTTTTCCTTTCTTTGCATACTCCCGATACTGGGGCACTGGTTGTATCTCTCTTTCAGGGTTAATGCATGTTGTTTGTTTACTCCAGAAAAATTAGCCCATGAAATATGATGAGATACACTGAATGCCCATTTTGTCACTATAACTTCCATGATCTCATAGATGATGGCTGCATACCCAAGCTGTTCAATATGTGACGCCCCTTCTCCAATCCGACCTTGGCCGACAGTCCGAACAGATCCAGATGCTGACACTGAAAGCCTGTTCATCTGTACTTAAATCGTGACCTTTAACCTTGTTTACCATATCATGTTAAGATTTGAATTTTACTATATTGTAGTACGGATTACCAACATATACATATTGCATTTGCATAGAAGCATTCCATTATTTACATAAATTACATTGTTTACAAAAGAAACAAAAAGTTATTTAAATCAGACCAAAATATCCAATGGACCCTAGTGATGTGTCATTGATCACTCATGGATCAGTCTCATCCTCCGGTTTCCCTCTTCTCCGTACCTACACCACGAAAACACTCCGCCATGTTTTTACGCTAGTTGGGAATAAATCCTGAATGGATCTAATTCTCATATGGATCATCCCACCCAGACTCCATGCACAGGCCAGATTAATATAACAGGTGGCATACATTTCAACACTTATGTGTCTATTTTCTTTTTTTCTGAAGTAACATGTTTATTTTCTTATCATATTTCCATACTTTTGTCATCTTATATTGTATTTTATTCTTGTGTAACTATATACTATCATCGTATAAAGAAAAAGAGTGCTTCCATATCATATCATATACTTTATACATTTCCTTTACATATACTTTTCATTTTTTGTATCTATACCTTAAATACCTTAGGAAGCCGATACGGAAATAAATCAGATAAAATTCAAGGTACGCTATCATTTATTTAGATAAAGGATTCTATCTCAGAGTGTACCCGGCTGCATTTCATCACTATACAAGACAAATGACCTATGTCAGACATGTGGATCCAAACGGATCTATGTCATCGACCTGCCACTTCGATATCTCGTATATGTATGTCGCAAAGAATCAGATTCTCCTTATAGGCATGTCTATCTATCCATCTACCTGGTCATAAGCAGGCAATCAGTTTTATTAATAATCTTTCATGTATTATAACAACATATCTCATATACACGATGTCATCATGTATACTTATGAGATATTCATTATCAAATAATATATTTTAACCTTTAACTGTATTTAACTGTACTTGTTCATATATCAACTTATTCATATGCTTGTTTATGTTTTGCACATATCATTTATAAATATAGTTCTATATGGAAGCCCCACTTGTTCTTATTATCATAGTAAAATAGAATTGCTCCCCATCGAATCCTCGCGAGGCGGCTAAGGCATATTACACTAGGGACAACTTAAATACTCATTTTCAAGGGTCTGAATCTATACATGACACTGGTTCTTGTACTCATTTAGCCATATGCCATGTTCTTCCAATTTAATCACCCAAATTGAAAAAGTAATCGAAACTCAAGATATAAGCCCTAAACAATCGACTACTCATGCTCAAAACAAAACTAAATTTGTTTCAACATGTTCCCACTTCGAAAGTGATCGATCGGGGCCAAATGGGGCTCGAATTTGAAGATACCTATTTCGCGAGATTTGTTCTCCTTTGAAGTCTAATTTACCTAGCAACTCGAATCACTAATCTCTGATAAAGAATCACCACGTTATGGCAAAACACTAACGCTTAATTCAACATAACATCAAGTACCAAGACGGATTAGCCTGGACGATAAATATATGTGGTACCGTACCACTAACACTACACCTGCTTGGTACCTGCATCAAACCCCTAAATGCTTTAAATAGTGGTTTTCTCCCATTTTCCATATTTCCACCAAACTAACCCAATACTCAACAATGCATCAAAACCACCCATATTCATCTGTGTAACCTCTATTCTACCTAAACTATCTTTTAATAATTATCGATTCAAAACTCACATGAATTACTCCAAAAACAACTTTAAAATGGATCATAACCCATACATAAACCTAACATGAAGATTAGTTATAGGCTTGTCAAACTCAAACTCCATTACTTGCACTAAACCATGAATCCAACCTCAAAATGAGGATTCCATACTTTTCACTACTTAGGGTTTTACCAACCTTCTACTTTCAAGAAAATCTGTGGTTATGATGAAACTGAACAAAACCCTAGGGTTTTGGGACAAGCTACTATCCATTGAATTTTGGAAATCCATACACCTCATAAATCAAAAACTTTTAGGGGAATTCCATACCTTTTGGCTTTCTTCTTCTTCTCTTCTTCTTCTTTCTTCTTTCTCTTCTTCTTTCTCTTCCTTCTTTATGTTTTGCTTTCCTCCTTTCTTTCAAGACCAAATGAGCTATTTTGGTCTTATCTCATCCTTATTTATCGATTTTAATTCTTCCTTTATTTATTTTCAACTCTCATCTTCATTTCATTCATTTCAACTATGCTATACTCTACTTTGGGCATACAATCTTATGAGAGTTAAGAATTTTGAATACCTTAAAGTAGTAAATTACCAATTTACTCCTTATCTTTGTATAACCTTGGTTTTTGCTATTTTATTTTTGAAGATTATTTGTCCCAAAAGATACATTTACTTTTATTATACCTTGACATGTTATAAACTGTCATAGTATAATTGGGTGCTATACCTATATGTTTGGAATTTTAGGCCCAAACTTGACTTTTGGTAAGTTTTAGATCAATAAAGTCATTGACAATGAATAAATAAATATTGATGAGATGGTTTGCTTCTCTCCCAATCATTCATGGTACGAAAAGTTATATTTTTTGATTTTAGACTATTAGAGGTAAAGAACTGGTCTCTAAACTCTAAATGGTAGGTAAGAATAAGATCGAGGATCTTCCTTGAATGTACTTAAGGATTTTAAAATCCTTTCTTCTGTAATTACCAAGATACTTAAAATAATTGATCCTGCAACAAAAATACTAATCTAGCGACAAATATTTTTCCGTTCTTATACGTATTCTGAAGTAGATCATGTCTCATGAAACCTAAGAGTTTGTTGTTGCTCTGTTGTGGAAACCTATGACTCGATGATAATATTTCTTGCTATTTCTTGTCCTGTTGTGGAAATTAATTTGTATGGGGTGACTGTTTCTTATGCTTAAATTTTTACAGTCATGTCCATTTTTGTACCTTGGTTTAAGAACTATTTTGTGCAAGACAAAACTATTTTCGTAAGAACGATAACGGTCCAATTATTCAGTGGATTGGATCTATTCTGTAGTTTTCTCGATTATCAAATCTACTCATGTCTTTTTTATTCAAGGAAATCATGATGACTTATTTTAAAAGAGATCTCTAAATCATAGTTTAAAAGGCGTGCTCTAGCTCAAGTGCACGACCACTTCCTCGTTATGCTCTTCTTATCTTCCAAGACATGTACGCCTATTGAAGAGACGTGCCTTATAGATTACACTTTTAAAACATTTTTTATTTTGAAATTTATATTTTTACTTCATTTTTTCACTGAAGTTTTCTTTAAATAATAGAATTTTTATTTTATTAATACAATCATATTTTATAAGATGATGCATCCAAGGTCACATTTGACTTCACAAAGCCCATGCCTTTAAAAACTATGCTCTAAATAGATGTAATCAATGAGTTCTGCATCTATTTACATATCGACTTTAACGTCCTAGCCGTTATGTTCTTCAGGTGATTGCTCGCTTTGCCTTATTGTTAGTCGAGAAATAACAAAAAGTTCTAGAGCTGTTCAAGACTATAGTAGTTTTTATCAATGGGGGAAGAGTCTTGACGGTATATGGATCCACAGGCTTTCTCACTAGGCTGTCAACTGTCTCTTTAAACTGAGGAATTCCTGACCGGCTTTGAATGCTGCAAAATCTGGAATTCACAGAGTCTCCTCTCCATGTTCGTGTGAGATCCGTCTTCGAGGTTTCCCTGTGCAGACATCAGCAGTCCCCTTAGTATCATCTCCTGAAGCCACTCCAGATTCTCATAGCATCGCCTCGAGCTTTTACCTTGAAGAATCTGGATCTGAAAGCGTTGTTTGCTCCCAGATGTTTCTATACACCTCAGGCATGTTTGGAGATCGTCGTTTTCACAGGGCGGAAGGGTTCCTACTGTGGCGGTGGCGTCAAAAGGCAAAGTAGATTGGGACATTTAGATTGGAAGTAGGTCCAGAATGGGGCAAAAGAAGGGTGATTCTTTCAATGGTTGGATAGGTATCGGAAAGAATGCTATGAGACCGGGAACCTGAGGTTGCCCATTGAGTAAATCTGGAATCTGAAACTAGGGCTTCAGCCAGGTAGTGAACGTAATGTTCCTCTGAGAATGTTTCAAACAACGCTGCCTGGCAGCCAAAGCTAGCTATAGTATGGTAAATGGTGCAGCTTTTTACCTGTTCTTAGAATTTGTACGGTTCTAAGGAAAGAAGATCGGCTTTAGAGCCACTCAGTCGGATGTTTCTTCTGTCATCTTATTTCCACACAAAATCTAATATAGACTTCATTTTAAATTCAACAGAGAATAGTTATAAACCTTGCCGTCTTAGGGCCTGTTCTTTAAAACTGCTTTCTATTCTAAACAAAGGAGATTAAAAAAATAGTAAAAACATGTTCTTGGCTTTCACTTTTTTTTTTCCAAAATATGTGCAAATACATAAAACACTAAATTTAAATAATGTGCTAAGTTGTTTTTAGAGAACGATTTCTATAAATTCTATAAATTGCCAGTTGATGAGTAAGAATTTGTCGATTGTATTTTTAAAAGAAGATAGATATCTGCTGAATACAAGTGAGTATTGGGGAAATGTTCACAAGTGAATTTAGTTTTTAAAGTAAGATTAGTTTGAAAAGTGAAAATACAAACTAGGCCCTCACGAATGAAAGAAACTGGAAGCAATGAACATGCAATACACCACGTGATTATTTTAAAAAACGTGTATTTTTTTTTAAAAAGAAAGTATTATTTTGGGACAAAACTCTAAACTTAGAGAGTAAATGGAACTTTTTTTGATTAGTGGAGAAAAAGTTTTAGAAAACTGAAAACAAGTGATCTTCCTTCATGCTCTATTTGGTTGTTCAGAATTCATGAGAAAGGAAAAGAGACTTTGCCCAAGTAATAACAAATATTGGCTCCAGTTGGAATCTGTTTCAAGATTCAGAGCTGCTTTTATCTCTAGGGATTGATTTTCTTCAGTAATCAAACAAATGAAACTACTGGATAAGTCCTTCTTGCTTCTTAGATCGATATCCTGCTTTGGTATATCGTCGTCGTGCATCGTTTGCTTTTGGGCGTTCTGAAAGGTTATAATGATCGGAATAGGGTATCCCAGGTTGATCCATTAAGCGATTACTGGTCAGGTTCTGCTGACATATCCGATCAAGAGGCGGAGCGAAAGGAGAGGAAAGGCTGGAAGGTGAAGATCCACAACCTCTCCGGGCCAGCCGTTGCAGCAGTGTTCATAACAACTCCGTTCGTGCCGTCAACAGGTTGTGATTGGGTCGCGAGGTAGAACCCAGGAGCTTGGTTGATCGTTCGCCCTGATGCTTGCAGGCCGGAGAGCTGGCAGCCATGGGGAAAGCTCGAAGCATGGCGCGAGCGTGGCATCCGGGACTCCATCTGCTGCCGTTTCCCACTCTCCCTCTCGAAGGGCAGACGGGACTGGAGCCACTGGCGTCCGAGATCTTCACCACGCAGAAAAGGGCGTGGAGTTCGTTATAGACACAGACAGGCAAGTCCGATCAGGAGCTTATTTTTAAAAAAATAAAAAGAATTAAATGTGTTCTTATTTTTCTTATTTTTAAGAACAAAAAACTGTTTTAAAAAATAATAACCAAACACACCCTTAATATTCTCTGTTCCATTTCGGATCTTGCTCCTTCCAAGTCAGTTTCCGGTTGCTATGCTCCTTTCCAAATTAATTATAACATTGATAATTGATGCAATGCATAACTTCACGTGCCTTATGTTCTCTGCTTTTGAGCTCTGAAAATGGAAAATTGAAATCATTTTTGAGGTAAACGGGTCAACCTAACCCATTTTGGGTTACCCTATTCTAACACAGTTAAAACCAGGCCGCTTAATTCGAATCTACTCAGGCTCAACTGCATTCACCAATCTAACCTAACTCATGCGGCCATGTGGAAATTCAAACGTCAAACTCTTTAAAACGATAAATAAATAAATAAAAAGCTTAATTTTACAAATTATATAATTTCTTCAAATAATATATAAATATATAATAATATTTAATATATAAAATAATTTAGTCTAAACAATATAATAATATTAAACAAACTTAAATAAATAAATAATATTAGAGCATTGTTATATCCAAACAAACTTGAAAATTCATTTTGCTAGAAGATATAATCATATTATGAAAGAAATAAGTGTATAATTTTTGTTAATGGTTTTAAAATAATATTTTTGCTACAATCTGTAAATGAGCTTTTGTTCTTCGCCTAATTCTAAATGATAATGTATTAAAGGTTACTGCTACTTTAGGATATGCCTCTAAAGAGGACCTTTTTTTTTCAAAAAATAAATACCTTTTTTATTTGTGATAACCCTAAAACTCAGTGGGTCAGGTAAGCCGATCAACACACCTCATGGAAAATCACAAAGGCCTCTATATCACGACCCATACACGAAGAAACGACTCCAATAGTACCCATCATCCATACTGGCCCATACTACAAGACCATACATTCTCTATAGATCTAAGCACTATTACATCACCTTAATACAAAACATATATTAAAACTAGTCAGTTCTAATATATACACAAAACAAGAATCATGCCACACCCACCCATTCCATAATCCCTACTCTAAGGAGCTCCGTCTCGCTCCGTGCACTGGCTGGCACCGAAAAGGGGGTCCCACGACTGGGAGCGACCTAACGCCCCAAAGAGAGATAAATCCTACAAGGGCCATTTCACCAGGGTATGCAAATGATCATTTTACAGCGTCAAACCAACAACCAATCCGCGTATACGTGTTGTATTATCATGGAAAAAACTACATGCATGTAAGGAGACGACACCTACATGCTCCATGTACCGTCACCTCCGACCCACCACCCAATGCAAGTGCCAATGGAAAATCAATACCGAAGTCACCCCCAACCTTATCTCACGTACCTCGTGAGTCTACGTGATATTTATTTAATCGTTTCAAAGGTCTTTTCAAGCAATGAACTTTGGGTCTCACCGAGGTCTCTTACACTTCGACATTTTTCAAGCTTTCACTGCGGGATACGCCGTCTAACTGTGCTTCGCTTTCACCCGGTGAGGTATCTATCCCCTACTTGCTAAGCCCAACACATTTCATTTTCCATTTCTTTAACACTGGTGGAACTCAATTCGACTCGTCTCCCATTCCCAAGCCCACACGATTCAACACCAAACGTAATGCCAAATCAAGATCATGTACACACACTCCATGTAATGCGCTATTATCGCACACCAATGCAAAATTTGTGTCACGCACTCAAACCCCATGACCAATGTGGCTAAGCCTTTACATGGACACTCTACACCGTACACTATGTGTGTGCCATGAACACTCATGTCTAATGCATACAACATTTTGTATATTCGGGCTCAACATCAACATGCATACAATATGTTAATATTCCATATCTCAACCAAGACATCACATAAAGATGACTACATCTTTTCTATCGTCACATCATTCATGTCAACACATCATTCAAGCATGTATTAACATAATCTAACCATTATTTAGGCAAGTAATGCCATAATTCATATTCCCAGGCTGAGACATAGTATGTCAATCATACAGCCTGCTACATGCCAGGAAGTGACCATGTTCAAGCACAACACATTACAACCCAACGTGTTTGAAACACCTATATTGATAGCAATTAGTACACTTAGTAATAACACCCATTCTTTTTCGGCACGATGTGAGCACTGAAGCTTGCCTGAATGAAGTGATGAAGATTTTTAATTCGTAAGCAGATAGAGTTTGTGAGTCAAATTTGAACAGTTTGAAGGAAAAGTTAGAATTAAACAACTATAGTTTAAACCTGTAGAATTTCTCAGATGTTAGTCATGGGAATAATTACACTCCAAACCGATTTTTTTTTTTTTCTTCAAATTAAAACCTAAAAAAATTTTTATGGGTATCTATTCAAGTAATAGTTAACCCGGATTTTCACCTTGAACCTTAAAACAAAGATATATAATAATAATAATAAATCAGATTATTCCTAAAAATTTGCATGGCATTCATTCAAGTATAATAACAATCTGATTTTCATTTAAAACCTTAAAAACAAAGACATACAATAATGATGAAATAACATGCAATAACCAAATTCTGCATGCCTTTTTGGGGATCGTTGTCCATCTTTCTTTGGGGATGTTTCCCAAACGCCTTTGTCTTGGGCTTGCCCTCGCCGTTTATTCATTCCGCTTTTTCTTTATGGTGGAAACGTTTCTTTCGATATGAGGGCTTCTTCTCGCTAATGCATTTCATTTAGCACTCAAATGAACATAAGCCAGAGCTTGGGATTTTGAGATTGAAATAATGTTTTCTCGATCAACCCTGTCGACAATGAACGCAGTGATTGCAAATTTCTCGTTAGGTATATCTACCTTTAGAGACTCCTGTGACACCTTGACATAGACTTCGTGCTTTCCAGCCCCCGTCGATCGCCGCCAGATGATAATCTCATTCGCACGCTCCGGCCCCGGCGAAGTGAGACACTAACCCAATTGACGCCCCTAAATGAGGAGATTACGACTATGGGAGCCTATTAAACTAAAGCCAAGGTCGGCCTTTAATGTGATGGCAAAAGCCCTCAAGCATCTATACCACCTTGACATCCATGTATCCATTTGATTTTGTAAGTGTCGAGATGATCGACCGGGATCCTCGACACTAACGCCTTCCACTACAGAGATCCTCGAATTTTCACGGAAGAGGGAAGAAGCACTTCTACTGGGTGAACATCCACTGGCTGGTACTGCGCCCATAGTGTCCGAGGCGCGTCCTTCCGACTGCCACCTCCACACCCGCCTCCCTCCTTCCCGCCCCTCCCGAGCTCTTGTCACGCCTCAACCCCGTCTCATGACAGTTCTTCCGCTCCTGGCTGAGGGTGATGTAGTTCTTCTTTCCCGGCATGCCTTCCCGAAAGGCCTCTTCGTCTGCTTCCTCCAGGGCTTGCTAGGTCCGTGCCTCTCTGGCTAAGCTGATTCCCCGGCCTGCTTCGCCGAGGGAATGTCGAGGATTGCGGCATTTTCGTGGGAGGAAAGCCAGGGTTTTCGAAATCATGGCCTCGCACGCCAGATCCGTCTCGCGAGCTGTTTCTAATTTTTCATCATACGTCATCGACGAAGCGAAATGGTTTAATTTCGCTTCGCGTTTGTTCAGACGTTCTCTAATGTGTCGTGAGGCCCGTTGTTTACGCCGTCAAGTGACTCGTGATTCGCGTATCGGGCGCGGTTCTCGCTGCTCCGAAGCCGATACTAATAATAATCGGAGCGATCATGATAGAAGGAACCGCCGTTTCTGGCGACGCACTAAATCGGCGATGCCTTTTTTTCAATAACCGGACTGGCCGGAGCGTGTCGCTTGTCGGGCCGGGTCCTGATCATATCGGGTTGATTTATTGCTCATGAGGCTCTTCTCCGCAGCAATGTATAAAAAGCAGGTCATATGGTTTTCACTTCGTGGCCACCCGACGCCCAAGTCAGTTCCTTCCCCGAGAGAAAAGATGATCGCCGAGGGCGAATGCTATTGTATGACTCTTTTTGCATCTTTCATCATTGGTACGGTATTTATAGTATTGCTCAACCATTTTTGGATAATGACTTCAGATCTGCTTCATTTGACGAGATTTTCTGTTATCGTGACGATTTGTAACGGATTTGTGAAATACAAAGATCGTGGATGATCTTTCCTTCCTTATCGGGTATCTTAACCGATCACGATCCGCTATTATTTTCCCGCCTTTATCGATGAGACTACTGGACGACAAGCATAATATATTATTTATTCTATTTTCAGACGATTAATTAAACTGATTTACTGGATACGCCTAAATTATCCAAGCACTCCATTGACCTAGATGTCGCCTTCATTTTACGCCTCAGACTATACCTGAGATCGTGATTGGCTGACTTCACTCTTCTCGTATTTCACATCAACAGAACCTGCTCTTCTAACCCTATCAAGTAAATATTTTTAAATTTTTTATAGTAATAAAAATAGTTGATTTAGGTTTTATTAATATAAATTTTTATATGTATTTATATACTTTTGTAATAAATTTTTTTATTTATTATGATATCCAATTTTTATAATTAAATATTAAATGTCTTGAATAAAACTTTTTGTTGGGCAAAATCATTTTTAAATTCTTATAAAACGTTTCACATAAAAGCGCTACTAAAAAAACGTTTTTTTTATATGAAGTAGAAAAGTTAAACTGCATTGTAACAAGTGATTAATTGTAAAAATAACATAAGATTCAATCCTTACAAAAAATATAGCAACTGGTTTTGACATAATATCATAATTAAATCTAAATTTTGTTAATGAATTACCTAGCTTCCTTTACTTAATAAATAATATAAATAAATTAAATTAAACTTTTGACTATAGTTCAAAATCGCAATTCGATTATCACCATGGTCCCGACTGATAGATATCGATCTCACGACGCTGTGACGGGAATACATAAAATAACATGACAAAAAAAGAATATTTAGTATAAACATTGTAGTATCGATATAATTAAATGAGTTTAAAAAATTAATAAAATAAAATTTTCTTATATTTAACATTATTTAAACAATTACAAAAGTATTAACTAAAAATTACTATTATTAAATTAAATTGTTTAAAAAATGTATACATGGTTCATTATTGTTATTATCATCATCGAATGAAATATATTAAATTATCAATACCATTTTAATTACAAAATACTACTATTATAATTTATGTATTTGATAATGATTCTCATAATGGAAAAAAAAGGATAATTATGAGAAATAGAAAAATAAGGAAAAAGTTGAAAATTTAAAATTACTAAACTATTGTACTATATAATCATATATTTAGTTGTTTAATTTATAATTAAATCATCTATTTTAACAACCGACCACCTTCTCCTCTCCTGTCTTCTCTTCGTTCCACTGCAAACGGCACCTCCTGGCACCATTTGGTGGGATTTTCCGGTCATCGGACGACTGCGGTACTAATCCGGTCAACTCGCTGCACCACCCAGTTCCCGATCGTTCCATTCCAGTCGTCGATCTGCCAATCACTGGTCTCCATTTTACCTTTCTCAGTAAAAGTTCTTCCTTCAGTGTTCAATATTCATGGGTTTTTTGTTCTTTTGGAAAGGATTTTTTTATTTCTACGAGAAAATTTTGATTTTTTTTCTGAGATTCACGTTGATTCGCAATTTTTTTTTTTGTTCAGCCAAACGAGTTAATAATATAAAGCTACAACTTGGAACAAATCCCTAATAACTAGGGTTTCATAACAATACTCCCCACTTCAGAAAACCTTGTCCACAAGGTTGGGGAATCACTGTTTGAGCTCCTCTCAGTCAATCCAAGTTGCATAGTCCTTGTTCATTCCTTTCCATTGTATTAATACCTCCACACCTGCTCATTGTCCTCTCTTCACTAGCCTTCGATCTTGCACAATTTTGGGCTCTGGTTCTAGGGTTCCATCTATTGTAATCTTGGGTAGCTCTGTGTGTGGTGTTGTTTGTTCCCCGATCATCTTTTTAAGGCAGGATACATGGAAAATAGGAAAGGTTTGTGAGTCTGGCCCGTAGTATCTTGGCGAAAGCTTCAGATTCCTCCTCACTGCGATGGACATCTGACGGTAAGGTCGTAGCCTCAGGTAAACTATGTCTCCTTCTTCGAACTCACGGTCAGTTCTCTTGCGATTGGCAAACATCTTCATCCTCGCTTGTGCTTCTTTAAGGTTTTCCTGGACCAACTTATGAATAAAGTGTCTATCTTTGAGCTCTTCCTCCACCGCTTCTGAACTCGTGTGATCCTGGTTCATATGGCAACAACTAGCTGCGGCTGCCTGTAAACTACTTCAAATGGCGAAACCTTGGTTGAGGTATGCTCAGAGGTGTTGTACGCATACTCAGCTAGGGCTAGCCATTTGACTAATTCGGTCTGTCACCTGGAGAAACACCTTAGGGTACTGGTAAGCCTAAAGGGCTTGACAAAATTCATAGTGACCCTCATGGGTCCTGAAAGCGGTTTTGGGCACATCATTTTCATGCATTCTGATTTGGTGATAACCAGAACGCAAATCTAACTTAGAAAAAACTTCAGCGCCATATAATTCATCCAACAATTCATCAATGTTAGGAATAGGATACTTATCTTTTACTGTATCTTTGTTGAGGGAACGATAATCAGCAGCACATGAGATGAAAAGGGACTTTGGTTTCCAATTATGATTCCACTTTTCAACATTTCAGTCACCAGACGCCCTATTTCTGCTTTATGATAATAGGGATACCTGTAGGGTCGAACATAAGTGGGTTTAGAGCCTTCCCTTAACTCGATTTATGGTCATGGCTGGGGAGGCAAGCCATGCAGACCTCAGGAACTCTTTTACCGCTTTAGTCCCATCAGTCCACTCTTCTTTTTATTGTCTTCTTTCCCTCCAACAAGCTGCAACCATATTCCTTTTACAGATCCCTTATGAAGCTTTGGAGCACGTTCCTCTTCTTCTAATGTTGCCTTTGAAGTCAGGACTCCATGAAGCTGGACCTCACTTCCTCCGAAATTAAATTTCATGGTTAAATCTAAAATTCCAAGCTATAGATCCTGTGACTTCTTAACTGCGGACGCCCCAACCCGGGTCCGTTTGACTACCCACAACCTACTGAACACTGGGTGAATGCTCGCGACCATATTTCCTCAATAAAATTAAGTGTAGAGTCTCCTGTACCGAGTCGCACTGGATACATAACTCGTATATACATGTCCTAGTTCATCAATCATATGAGTAAAACGGCCCCAGGCCCATAAACCAATACTCATCAAGCAATATTTATATCCAACTATATCCAATAGTTTCAAGAGTTATTAAATGATTTACATAATATATATTAAAATTTTAGAATTCTACTACATGATATATACGATAAACTAAAGCCACAACCCGCTTTCTTTCTCAAACCTCGCCTAGATTTAACCGTCTCATGTGACGCTCCTCAGACTAAAAATATGTTCCTCGACAGCATGAAATAATGCTCAGATGGGAATCACCTGTACCGCAAGTATTTCTCCACCTGTCAGCGCAGTGCATGCTCTGACGAAAACAAATATTCAAGTAAAATGGACTTACTTTGAATGTCTACATGCTCAACTCATATCACGAGTCCTCATCGACTCCTCACACTCGCCTAAGCCAATGACAGAAACATTATTTCAATAAAAGATATTTGTTATTATTTGTGACTACCCTCCGATATAAGAGCGGATCACTGGAGAAAGAGATGAAAGGACTACCCGAGATGTATCAATCGGGCCGACCCGACGATTGATATTTTATATGGACTATCCTCCACGTATATCAATCACGACTGACGATTGATATTTTATATGACTAATGTCCCGATACTTCTTCTCTTCTCTCTTCTTCTTCTCTCTCTCTTCTCTTCTTCTCTTCCTTCTCTTCTTCTCTTCTTCTTCTTCTCTCTTCTTCTCTCTTCTCTTCTTCTCTTCTTCTCTTCTTCTTTCTTCTTCTTCTCTTCTCTTCTCTTCTTTCTTTTTTCTTTCTTTCTTTCTTCTTTCTTTTCTTCTTTCAATAAAAAATTTTTCTTTCTTTTCTTTCTTTTCTTTTTCTTTTGTTTCTTTCTCCTCTCTTCATCATTATTAGTCAACCCTCCGAAACTACTCTCTCACAAACCACTCATGCACTACCTTATCGTTTAAGGCAATAACAAGATACTGGAAACGACGCCGCTAATTCCATTACAATTATATAACATGTAAATATATAATCATGCATATATCTACAAAATTTAAATCACACAAATATGCTTCATAATTTCACAACTTATGATCAAATTAAATTTCACGCGCTTAACGATCAAATAAGAAAGCAATTCAACTTAAATTATCTAATTAAAGACGCTTTCACACAAAATTGATTTTGTGTCACTATTCATGTGAACAAAGGAAACCTCGTCACCGCTCATATCCAACAGCCTAACACGCCCACTGAACCCGATTTCATGGCCATTCCCGACCTCATTCCAACTAAAACACATTTTATTTCATGATTTATGAAACAAGGTTCCAAAAACAAATTTCAACGTATAGCCACGACCGTCACGCCATCCATTCGAGCCCTGATAATTTGGCCACTCCCGGCCCCAAGTTTTGGGACTGACCAAACGCCGCTCAAGGCCTCAACCCAACCGGAACATCATCATAAAAACACTTGAACTAAGTGTAAAACCGGCAGGATAACTTCTACCTCACGAGTTTGCCTAAACTCTTAAATCCGGCCTATGCGCTGCTCCTCGCGTAGTACAACTTTCCTTCTTATTCAAGAATTTCTTGACATCCGATCTCCTTTAAATCTAGAGGAGAAGGAGGTCCTTCTCTCTCTAAAATCGTGACCTCCTAAATTTCACCGCTACCATTTCCTTCGTTTTAAGTATAAGAAGAAAGCTATTTTTGGGAATTTTGTCTTATTCCATTTTAAATTTAAAACGCCAATCATGCCTTAAACTCGGATTTTTGGACATCTGGGCACTATCTCTACCAAAGACATTTCCTCATCTCTCTACTCATGCCACTTATGGCACATGAATACATGTTATATGTGGTTTTTGTCACATCACAAAGTCGCTTTCCTAAGACTAAACTGATGTTCGGTACGTAAGTAACCCGATCGTCTTCTTATCTGACGTAGTGAAGATTTTAAGTGAGATTTGATTCAATAACCCGCTGCTACTGGATTAACAATAAATTTCGGATTTTTGACCAATTATTTATTTGCCATTATTCCACGAATTCCTCGGGTCTTTATATAACCAATCAACTCCTAAAAACAACATCACATCCTCCCAAAGTTAACACACGCATTAGCACATTAGTTTTGAAGTTCAGAATTGAATTGTTAACGCCTACAAGAACTCGCAAGGAATGCTGTCCTCGTTGCTACCTTAATTGTTAAGTGGCGTTCTCTACTGCCAGTTTCACTTCTTCTTGCTACATTTGATCCACAAAGCGTGCTTTCAGACAACAAGAACCAAACTCTTTGGTTGTTAATAAACCCTTCAATTTTTACATGGTTTTAGGATAAGAACTGTCAGATTCATGAAATGTCACCAGCTCCTCTAACTCTTCTCCCCTTTCTTGGTGGGTTCTCAAAGTTGATTTCATGGTTATTTCCCTTCATTTGATCTAGCTTCATCTTCTTCAAGATCTTCCCAACTCTTCCAATAGAAAATTCTTGGCTTGCTACATTTGTGCCCAAGGTGGAACTTTTCATCACAATTAAAGCATAGTCCTTTCTCCCTTCTCTCTTGCATTTGGGCGGGGGTCAGTCTTTTAATGGGAAAGGAGGTTTTTCGGTTTTGGTTAAGAATATTGGGGTAGTTTCTGGTTTCGGTTTTAGGCTGTGGGGAGGGAAATCTGTGTAGGGGAATTGGTGCAAGGACTTTGGGATTATAAGTTGTGTTTGGTAAGGGTGGGTGGTAAGGCTTACCCGAGACTCCCTTATATCTCCTTGCCACGCCTTTCTTCCGCAATTTTGCTAACCCAAAGGCAGCTGAGAGAGTATTAGGCTTGAACATGGTTACCATAATTTTCAGTTCATCCTTTAGGCCACTAATGAAGGTAGAAATTCTGAATTCTTCTGTGAGCCCCTTAATCTTGTTCGATAAAACTTCAAATTCAGTTTGATACTCTTCGACAGTAGTTGTTTGCTTTAATTTAGTGAAAGCCCCTACTGGATCCTCATATGTAGAGGGTCCAAATCTTATCTTTAGGGCTGTGGTGAAATCATCCCAACTCCCGACAGGACCCGAGTCCTTTAACCATCCAAACCATGATAAAGCCTTCCCTTCCATATGGAAGAATGCAATATCTAATTTTTTATCATCAGGAGTGCAAAAATACTCAAAGAATTGTTCAGCCTTAAGGATCCAATCCATTGGTTCCGACCCATCAAATTTGGGAAAATCAAGCCTAAGAGTTCTAACTTGTATTCCCCCATTTCCCTCAAACATCGGGTTAGCGAAAAACTGACCTTAGTGTTACGACCCTTCACCCCATTTCCATTTTGGCTATTTTTGTGATTGCTAATTGCTCAAGTAACTGTTTGGTTAAGCTGTTGAGTTGCTGCAGCATGGCTTCCAGCATGAGTTCTGTTTGTCTTGCTCTTTCCGCAGGTGAGCAGTTTCCTCCTTGAGCATGGAGACTGCCTCAGACAGTAGAGACTGACGTGTCCCCTCAGCCATGGTGCAGTAGTAGCTCTGATACCAATGCTATGGTTGCTGGAAAATTGAATAAAATCAACGGAAGTAACTTGACTCGCTATTTGATCGCAACTCCGAAAATAATCCATTTCATTCCATAGTCATGAGAATAAAGGACAACTAGACTTAGTCAAATGACCATTAAACTGAACTATCCCCACAAAATAGGCAAAGACTATACCAACCACTACCCCACTACCGATAACACTAATAATCCCACTACCACCTCCACTTGGCCACATGGCCCATTATGTAACTGAAATAACATAAATTAAACGCAATAATAATAAAATAAAGCCATAACTTGGAACAAATCCTTAATAACTAGGGTTTCATAACATTGAACCATGCGATGAAGAGGTTTTGATTTTTTATTCTTTGAACTAGAATTTCTTATTTCTCTTCAAAAATTTGATTTTTCCTTTTTGAGATGGGAAAGAAAGGATCGAGAACTTGCACCTGGGTTTTTGAGATGAAAAGGACTTTCACAACTATGGTTAGGGTCCGGTTGAGGGGTTATTTTTTCTGCGTAGTTGATATCTGTTGTAGAGAAAAAAAAAACAGTGGGTTAGTTGTTGTTTTTGACTTGTTATTGTTGTAGGGAAAAAAAACCTTTTTTTTTTCTAGGCATTTTTTATTCATGATTTCTGTTTTTTTTTTTTTTTTTTATGTAAATGGTTAGCAATGACACAATCTCTTTGAAATGTCGCATCTTGGACTGTGTTCCTGCCTCTTTCTTGTATGGTGGATGAGATACTAATTTTGTTTTGTGTTTTCGGTTGTTAGTTTGCTCTCTTTTTTCCTTTTCCTTTTTCTTCTTCTTTCTAGAATGAATCAACAAGTTGATCATTTAGATTTCAGTTGGATTTAGATAACTCTAAGGAGATCATGCTCCATGTCTAAAATCCCAATTTGAAGTATTTGACATCTTGAACCAGGCAAACTTTGTTCTATTGGTCTAGAAAATTGCTATAAGAGGCATGGAAAAATGGTTAACAAATATGTTTAAATCTAGACAACTAGAAAATTAAAAGAAAATTTAACTAGCTCCTCATAATCCTCTTACTATTACATTGGTTAGAACATGCATTAAACCTAGACAATCTTCAGAGTAAAGCAAAGTATAGAGAGCTCCTCACCATCCTCTCTGACTGCTGATCATTATAATTCTTTTGGTGCTACCATGAATTATCTCTTCAGAATTTATTTTCAAATATAATCTCGAGGGTTAGCTCAGTTGCTAAACGCATTGGGTTTAGGTTACCCAATGGTCACTGGTTTAAGTCCCCTTAGGACCACTAGACCCGAGACAGCTAACTCAAAAATTCGACTACGATATGAAGTAATCCGGCTCTGACATCCGCTATTATCAAAAAAAAAAAAAAAGTTCAAATATCTTCTTGTCATTCCTTCACATGCTTCCTCCTCCTCCTTCTCTGATATGCTCTACTTTTGCTTACTCTATTTCGAGAGTATATTCTCATCCATCTTCACCCCCACTCACGCTTAAAAGTTGTGTGTCACCAATTTTGTTTCTGGTCTTGAGTTTGCTTTACATCAACCCCAATTGCCATTGATTGAGGTTGTAAAGGTGTACTTGTGAAACTGAAATTTTCTGAACCTTTGAAGATGGATTTCTGGCATATGACTAAGGCTCTAATATCACTCCCTATGAATGTGTCCCTTATTTGAACCAAACTGTTGGAAGCAATATTTTCCATGAATTGTAACTATTTGTATGTAGGTCATTTTCTGGATTCAGGTTTGAGTTTGGGAGTAGTTCAATTGGTGTTAATTTCTAGACTTTCAAGAGTTGGAACATGGATGGTCAAAGACCTCTGCAAAGGTGTCTTTGTTGAAAACTTATTTTTCTGTTGATTTTGTGTTTACTTTTCATTCTTCTTATTATGTTGATTTCACCCAGAGGTAGCAGGTTAGTTGAAATATTTTTAATGACCAAGTTCTTCCTTATCCTTTCCTGTTATTTGTCTTTGAATTCAACATGTTTAGTTGCTCCCAGATATTAATCAATTTATTGCTCTTAAGGACCATTTTGTTGTGATTTCTTATCCTCTTTTGGAAATTATGGTTAAAGATTGAATACACACCCTAGCATTTCTTATTGCACATCCTTCTACACATTACATCATTCATCTAAGTGAGCATTTCATCAAGTGCAATGTGCTCATCATCATTCAGGCCTTCTGTCTAAACTGAAAATAAGTAAGGAAAGGAAAAAATACTAAGGAAAATGATTTTCTCATGTTTGGTTTCACCATGGAACATATAAAAGAAAATCAAATATAATCAAAATTCCTCGGAATTTGACATATTTTTGAATTTCTTAGTCCTTACATAATAAAGAGATAAAAATAAAATGAGTTTGAATAAACATTTAGAATTAATTTTTTAAGTTTAAACATATTTTTTTTATTTTTCTCCAAATTTTATTTCCTTCCATTTTTCCTCTCTATTTTCTTTCCTCAGTACTTTCCGGTTCCAAACGAAGCCTTAGGGTTTCTTAGGGTTACCTATTACATGATGCTTTTTTTGTTTGCTAGTTCAGATAACTTGTACTCATAGTTGTTAAAAACCTATTATACATGAACCTATTCAACAATACGATACATTTTCTTATGAAAATTAATCTCATATCTTACGATAATAGTGATATAACAATACAACGATGCATACATCTTAACTATTTTTTATAATTTTGTTCTTAAAAAAAATTTGGTTAGACAAATGGACCATATCATATTGAATATATTCTAAAAAATTAAAAATTGATCATAAAAAGGAGAAAAGGTAAAATAATCTTATATGAAAAGCTTGTATTCTTATTATCAAATGCTATATTAGAAGTCAAATAAGTTTATTTTTACAATGAATAATAGAGAATTTTCATTTGAACGATCTGAATGTTGACAATGTAAATAATGGTGATTAGTGAATAAAAACTTTTACTCAATGAATTATTGTTATTATTATTGTGATTAGAATTATAATAATAATTATCATTATTAAATTTTTTGTCAGCAAAAGAATGGTGATGAGTCTGAAAAGTTGGAACTTTTAATACAACACGCACACACAAGGTCAAACACACGGGCGCACACTTGCCAAACGTTAACATTCAATGTTTTCATATTATATGATATAAATTAACTTTAGGTCATATTATCTTTTTTATAAAATTGACATGTAATACCTTTTATTCTTCATACTTTTACCATGTATCTACACATATACATGGTTTTCATATATAAAGAACACTTGCGCATACGATACAATGCACATTGAAAATGGAAGAATGATAAAGGATACTTTTACGGTTAACTTGTACTATTTCTTTTATGCTGTTTAAGACACTTGGATCAAGAATAATCATCCATAGATGATTTCACTTGCTCCCCTATGTTTTCGCCTGGTAGGCTTGACTTCGGCCAGTGTGGACAACATGACCCCATTGATTCTTTTTCTTTTCATTTTGTTTTCCTTTGATAAGTATTTTTATTGGATTCTTATTTAACCCTAAATGGTTCAATCTTTTTCCAGGAAAATATAAATTGTCCTTTTAGAATGGATAGGCCTTATTATCACGTTTACAGCATCTGGTTAGTGCTCTTCTTCTAATTGTAAGAATTGTCCCCAATTTTTGTTGCCTTAACACTTTGTGGAAGTAGTTTCTAATTGCAGCAAATTCCTATGGTCATACTTTGGAAAAGCTACATGGTGATTTATTGGAGTTTTTGAAGAATATAACTGTTTACAAGCATAAGATTTCTTGTTTCTTGTGCTTTACTTAGTTGGGAACTCCATTTCAAATGAGTTAGTGTTGGTGCTATTGAAATCTGTGGATGGTGACTTCACGTAAGTACGTAACTAGTGACCACTTGCTATTGCCACTATTCTAATCATGTTCTGGATCTTATAGTACATAACAAGTGCAATTTGAAAAAAAAAAAGAGAGAGGGAGAGAGAGAGAGAGAGAGAAAGAGAGAGAAGAGTTGGTTTCTTAACTGGATTTTTGTGAAACCTTCAGTTGTAGATATGGTTTTTCTTGTATAATACACATTCGGTTATAGACTTTTTTACATGGTTGGGGAGTAGGTAGTTTTTTGGTGGGTTTTGTTTTCTTTGTTGTTGGTGCTTTAGTTCCCTTTTGTTCACGTCCCGTGTACTCTAGGGTTCTTTCGTTTTCTATATAAATTTGCTTGATCATCAAAAAAAAGATATGGTTTTTCTTGTATGTAAATGGTTTTCCCATGGCCTTGAGGGAAGGGAGGGAGAGGGAGAGAGAAAGAGAGAGAGAGAGAGTGATGCAGCAGCTAAACTCTTCTGAAGGAAAAAAAATAAGAGGAAAAGGAAAAGAGTTTGTTTGTTAACTAGATTTTTGTGAAACCTTCAGTTGTAGTTATGGTTTTTCTTGTATGTAAGTGGTTTTCCCCATGGCTCTTGAGGGAGGGAGGAAGGGAGAGAGAGAGAGACAGCAAACCTTGTTGAAGGGAAAAAAGAAGAGGAAAAAGAAAAGAGTTTGTTTGCTTAACCAGGATTCTTGTAAACCCAGCTGTGATGCTTCTCACAAGCAGTTTTCCCATGCTGATTCTCATCAAAGTCTGTCATTACCCATTTATCCATAATGTGCCTTCATGCCAATAAAATAAATATCACTGCAATAGGTTTAATGTAAACTATTACTGATCAAAAAAGGTTTGAATATAAACTATTAATGAAGGCAGTCCATGACAATCAAAATTTGGGGAAAAATTTTTCTAAACTGTGAATTGTATGGGCTACCCTTGAATTGTGCCAATATCTTTTGCTTTATGCAAGTTTCTCCATATCCAATTTTCTAGTTCTTAAACCCTAAGTTAGAATCAATTTTTCTAAGCCACTGTTTGTATTTTCCTAACTAAACATCTTTTTTCAGGGCACCATTCTTTCTACCACAGCTGCTGAAATGATTCTTGGCAAGAGAGCGAAGACAGGGAAAAGTAAGCTTTGTGCTCTTACGTTATATAAGTACTGGAATAAAGCTGTGAACGGTGAACCATTGAGAATATGGACATTCTATAGCACACCAATTTTTTATAAGAACTTGCTATCCCAGAAACACATCATGCCCTACTCTTCCTCCCTCTCTTAACCATAGTTTTAAAAGGTGAGCTTAAAGTGTCTAGGCTCAAGGCACAGCCGTTCCCTAGTTATTATGTTTTGCCTTCCAAGGCATGTGCCTTACCGAAGAGGTGCGCTTGTGCCTTATAGACCATAACTTCTTTTAAAAACACTTTTATTCTTGAAATATCTAATTATATATTGAAAATTATATAATTTTACCACTTTTTTCATTGAGTTTTTCTTTAAATATTGGGAATATTTAATTTTTTATTAATATAATCATACTTTAACATTTCACTTCACAAAAGTCCAAGCCTTAGGTGCACCTCAAGGCTCCAAGAGGCCTTTACGCCTTTTAAAACTATGCTCTTAACTCAATTCTGCATTTATTTTGGATTATCGAAACTGGTGAAAGGCTCGCCAAATGTGCTGAGGCACAACAACAGAACCACTCCCCAGTTATAAAGCCTCAGTAGCCAAGGTTTGCACCTTGTTGGAGAAGTTTGCCGCCATTCTACCTTAATACTGTTCCTTTTAAACACGCTTACTCTTGGAATTTATACAATCCAATCCTCTTTGTTGAATACTGGTTTTGGAAATTTTGGAATTTATATTATGCCTTATAAAGCTGTGAGATTATTATCATGAATTCCCATCCTTGTTATATTTAATTGTGTGATATCGGTTATATTTATTGGTAGGGGCGGAGAGGAACATCATATAAAGGTTCCAATAGGAATGACTATGTTGGAAGCTGCTCATAAAAATGATATAGAACTTGAAGGTACGAATTCTGATGCATGTTTTTTTAATTGTTTCTTGCATATTTTGCTTAACCCTTTCTTTGGTGTAAATATGATACCTAATTAATTATGTTATTCTGATTTGATATTTAGCATGTAATCAGATGATTTCATGTTCCACATGTCACCTGATTGTGAAGGTATGATATTAGACTCTTTTTCCAGTCAAAAAATCCATTTGAAGTTGGTGGTAGAAAGAGATTTTGTTTGATTAATGTAATGGTTTTGTAGGAGATGGAATACTACAATAAATTGGAAGAGCCAAGCATCAAAGAAGATGACATGTTGGGATTGGCTTTTGGCCTTACACAAACGTAAGTCTACTACTTTTTGTTTTAGCATGAACCCGAAACCCCCCTTTCGTATTCAAACCTATTTTTTATTTTCTTCCAAATTTTCTTTCCTTGCTATTTTCTGGATTCCAAAAGAAAAAACAAAACAAAACAAAGACCATTGGACTGTGAACCGACATCAAAACCAGTCCGATTCAAAGATTAAAACCGTTTTTCTTTGAACTGGTCGAATTAATAATGGTTAAACTGATCGACCGGCCAGCTGAATCATCAAATCCATTTATAATCATATTTATTTTTAATAATATATTAATTATCTATTTACGACGCCATCGGCTCAACCACGGAGTCAATCACATTCAATCCAAATAACGTTAATCGGTAACTTTTTTGATTCAATCATCGATCCGGTTTTTAAAACATTGGTTGTTGTTACTGTTTTTTGGGGGTGGGGGGTTGCAGGTCTCGGTTGGGTTGTCAAGTGAAAGCGAAGGCAGAACTTGATGGGATAAGGCTAGTTATTCCTTTTGCCACTCGCAACTTTGCTGTCGACGGTTTTTTCCCAAAGCCACACTAATTATAAAAAATACCAATTCAAAAGACGAAGGCGATTGGATAAAGATACACAGTAATCTCAAAAGCGTTCTTTTAGGCCGTAATTATATTCATTTTTATTATTTAAAGATAATTATTTGCTTTATCTATTTATTCCTTTTTTTTAGTTGTATTCTTTTGAACTTGGGACGGCCACTATCTATTTTATAAAATTATAATTTTATTCCTAAATTGTCAGGCTCCAAAACCCGGTTCATTACTGTCAATTTACACCTTAAGTTTGATTGCTCGTAGCTTAAAGCGACACAAACCTTCAATTTTATAACTGGATTGGATCCAATTATCAAATACATGTGAAGAGTAATGCGTAACTTTTTTTTTTTAAAAGAGATTAATTTTTTTTGCTAAACAATTTTAATAATAACACTTAAGTGTTATTTCTTATTCTCAAATTATTTTCGAAACATCTTTGATTAAGGTTTTACTGTTTTGCTCAATTACTCAAAAATAAAAATTATCATTGAATAAGGACGATATTTTTTATTTCTAAAATTACAAATTGTTGAAGACAAATGGACTTGAATTTGCATTTATATTTTTCAATATGTTCATAAAAAATGGTCGCCATTCCGCCATTGAAACTCTAAGAAATTCACTCTTCTTTTTATTTACAGTGAAGGAGAAGATTGAGAAACTATGACAAATCCTTCTATAGATAATTGATGAATATTTATATACAAATTATATTTGAGTCCATCTTCTCGTCTAACTAAAACACGTGTGGTTTTTTGTTTTTTTTTGTTTTTTTGTTTTTTGAAAAATAGAGAAAAAAAAAAAGTAAACACTAAATTTAAAAAACAAGAACAGTTTTCAGATAACATAAAAAATGATGTTTTTTATGTTTTCAAAAACCGTTCTTAATAACAGTTTTCAAAAATAGAAATCAATCAAATTCCAACTTTTGCCACTCAAGATAAAATAAGGATAAAAAAAAACAATTTCAAAACTGTTTTCTATTCTTAAAAACTAGGAAAACAATGAGAATACGTTTGGTTTCATATATATATATATATATTTGTAAAAAAACAAAAAAAACAAAGAAAACACATAAAACACTAAATTTAGAGAAGAAGAACAATTTTCAAAGAACATCAAAAATATGTTCTTTGTGTTTTCAAAAACTATTCTCAAAAACAATTTTAAAAAATAAGAACCAAACAATTCTCAACTTTTGCCACTCAAGATAGAGTAAGGATAAAATAAAAAGTTTCAAAACTGATATGTTCTAAAAAACATGGAAAAGAAGAAAAATAATGAAAACATGTTTGGTTCTTTGTTTTTTTTTTTTTTTTTTGTGAATAAAAAAAGAAAAAACACATAAAACACTAAATTTAGATAGAAAACAAAAACAATTTTCAGATAACATAAAAAATATATTCTTTGTGTTTTCAAAAACTATTCTCAAAAACAATTTTAAAAAATAATAACCAAACAATTCCCAACTTTTGCCACTCAAGATAAAGTAAGGATAAAAAAATAATTCCAAAGTTGTTTTCTGTTCTCAAAAACTGAGAAAACAAGGAAAACAATGAGAATACGTTTGGTTTTTTTTTTTTTGTGAAAAATAGAGAAAACACATAAAACACTAAATTTAAATAACAAGAACAGTTTTCAAATAACATAAAAAATATATTCTTTATGTTTTCAAAAACTATTCTCAATAATAATTTTAAAAAATAAAAACCAAACAATTCCCAACTTTTGCCACTCAAGATAGACTAAGGATAAAAAAATGAACTTAAAACTGTTTTTGTTCTCAAAATATGAAAACAAGAAACAATAATAAGAATGATGATTGGTTCTTTTTTTTTATGAAAAAAAAGAAGACAAAACACATAAAACGCTAAATTTAGATAAAGAACAAAAACAATTTTCAAAGAACATAAAAAATATGTTCTTTATGTTTTCAAAAACTATTCTCAAAAACAATTTTAAAAAATAAGACCAAATAATTCCCAACTTTGATTAACATACCACTCAAGATAAAGTAAGGATAAAAGATCCCAATGAAATGAAAATCATTCATTTACATGCTTTATGCAAAAAAGTAAAAAAGTGTGTTAGAGCATAACAATGTTACACCAAATTTATGGGTCGTTTGTTTTTTGATTTTTTTTTTGCTTAAAGCTATTTTATTTAACTTTCAGTATTCAACTGTTTGTTTTTAAAAAATTTCACAACTTATTGTTGAAATTTTCAAAAAAGTTCCGAATAAAAACAATATTTCGCTTTTCTTTCTGTAAGTTTATTTTTCACAAACAAAACTTCCATCATTACTCAACAAGAAATGCCAACAACACCTTCACTATTATGATGACAATGTGAGGGGTTCAAGACAGGGTTGAAATTCTCATCCTGGATTCTTCTCGCCCCGCTTTATTTTTTTCTTCAATCATACATACCTATTTAAAAATTAAACGATACAGTCATAAGCATTTTAAAATCCCTAAACTCACCCTGCTTACATTTGATTTTTTTTTATTAAATATCTCTAATTATTATTATAATTTATATTAAAGTATAAAATAAAAATAATAATAAAATATTTTAAATATAGAATAATAAGTAGAGCGAGAATAACAATACTCAACATGTCTCTAGTTTGAGAAAATAAACTCAACCCATTAAAACCCGGGACATGCTTAAACTAAACTGGTTTTATTAAGATGGGCGAGGAACCCGAAATAATCATTCCGCTTTTCTCGTCCCTACTCACTATCCAATATTAAAAAATAAACAACTTAATACTTAATACTATTAAGTACTATTCAGCATTCAGCTAAAAAAAATTCTATTCAGCATTAAGTAAAAAAAAAAACAAATGCCACCTTACTGTAAAAAATCAAAGGTGGATGAGGAATCTAAATATGTAGTTTAAGTAGGTGGTGTTTTTTAAGATTTTTTTTTTCTTTTTTGACATCTAGATTGTTTTTGTAATGCTTTATTGCTATTTTTTTAAGTTAAAAAATAATTTTATTGATTTAAACTAGCAATACATCGATAGAAACATATAATCAAAATCGCTAAGAATCATAAAGAATGTAACAATATCCGGTTTAATAGCATAAGGAATAAGATCAAAGGTTATATATTTGATAATTAAGTCTACATCTTTTATATTACTATTGTGACTAAAATCCCTATGATCCTAGTTCTGTAATATATTAATGACCACTCGACTTCTTAATCCGATCTCGTTTGAATCGTCTTCATACAAATAAACACCGCACCAAAATGACGACTAAAACACGACAAATAAATGAAAGCCTAAATCTTATGAAATAACCACTTTATTGAGAATATAATGGAAAAATGTATAAATAAGTGATTTTAATTCAATAATGAAAAAAAAATCACCCTTACTTAATGCTTTATTGCTATTAAATATTAAAAAAAGAAAAAAAATTAATATCTTACTATTTTTTTATTTAGAGTAACTCAAATATCTCAAAAGATGTATAATAAGTTATAAAAATAAAATTAAAAATTAAAAAAACAAATTATAACTCAAGGACGGAAACAAAGCAAATTACTTTTAATAAAATTTAATTAAAATAAATTATTTAATATTTGTATTGGTGAATTAAAATAAATAAATAAATAAATTAGTTTCATAATATAATATTTCAAATTTAATTATATTCTTACTTTTTATTTTTCTCCTACGTTTTTTTTTTCCCTAACATTTTCTTATAAATTCCCTAGAACCAAACATAAGAATAAGATTGAGGAAAAAATGTTGAAATTAAAACAATAATAATAATAAATAAAAAGAGAATATCTTGATCCTCTTATTATTTTTAGGTTATTTTCAATTATTGATAATACGAAAATTTTGAAATCAATAAAACTAAAATATCAAATATAAAATATATTTTAAAAATATTAGATTATGTTTGAATATTTTATATTTTCGGATAAATTTCTATTCTATAAAACATCAAAAATCAATTTTCATGTGTAATAATTGAGAAGAATAATCTCACATGTTGTCCCTTATTTAACAAAGCAAATTCTATATATTTCTCCCAATTTTGTTTTTGAAAGAATAGGAAAAGCAAAAAAATTGGAGGGAGCTTAGCAGTCGAGGCGGCGAGAAGATGGAAGATAGGAAGAGAAGAAGAGAGCAGCTGCAGCAAACGAATGGAACCCTGGAAGACACCCATAGCAATTCAAGATCTCTCCTAGAAATCCCACATGTACTTTTTCACATCTCTTCCTCTCTTGATCTTTTCTCTCGCTGCTTTTAGTTTCTTTTACCTTTTTCCTGGTTTTCTCGTGACCTAAACAGAAGTTCAATGCTTTCTGGTCCCCGTTTCTTGATACGATGGAAAACGGGCCAAAGGGTTGATATTTTTATTGGGTGGCTTTGATGTTCTCCCTTTTAGATGATTGAAGGCAAGATAATGCAATTTTGATAGGGTTTATGAAGTTTGCTTCACAGGGTTTATCAACATTGCCAGTGTTAGGCATTGATGTGTCTTGATCTAATTCATTGAAAATTGTCACATAGGGAAAATTTTCAAACTGATATTGATGCTGCTATTGTTTTTATTGGCCACTTATCATTGAATTTTTTTTTTTTTTGTTTTATCAATAACTTATCATTGTAATTATATTAATGTTGTATGGTATATTTCAGTTCCCTTTTTGATTATGTGTTCACTGGGTGGTATGCTCTGTTTGTTATTGTTTCAAAATTATGTTGAATCTATGGTAATTTCTGAGTTGGGTGGTATTGACTTCTTATAATCCCACACCCCAACCCTTTATTGGGTTTTATGCTTCTAGCTTTGAATGACACTTGAAATTAACCATATTTCATCATATCCCTGATAGATTTAAGTGAAGAAAAGTGTCTTACAATACCTTTGGGTGTTCGGGGCTAGATTTCATTAATTTGAAGTGAAGTAAGAACTCAAGAACATTTGATTAGTATTTAGTTAGAAGTAATGCAGTTTTGTAATAGGTATTTTATAAAGGAATTCACCTTTTAAAAGTCAATGTTTTATTTCATTACTTATCATAGTCAAATAAAAGGGATTGATGCTTTAAGAGAAGAAAATGTTTTAACAACTTATTTGCATATGATAAAGGTTGTTTATATTTTCTTTTTTCTGTTTCTAGAAGTGTTTGTTGTTCGAAATGAATACAAACACATGCAAAATAATCATATTGGCTATGAGGATGTTAAAAAGGTATGATATTCTTATTAAACCCAAATCCTACAAGCTTGAGTTTTTAGGAGAGTTGGTCGTTTATCATGGTATAAGAGCCTGGTTTGACAGAAGGTCTTGGGTTCGAGCCACCTTTATGAAATTTATTCCCCATTTGTTAAATTGAAAGTCTATGGAGGACTCTATTTGGTTTGTTTGACTCTCCATGTGAGGGTATGAACCTGCACGTGAGGGAGTGGGTGTTAAAAAGGTATGATATTTTTATTAAACCCAAATCCTACAAGCTTGATTTTTAGGAGTTGGTACTTTAAATGTATATAGTGCCGTTACGTATTGATTTTCAATGCAAAAGACTCGAAAAACCTATTTTTTTTGTGCAAAACTCTAAGGATACATTTTCGACATCATGGGTCAAACCCCAATAGTTTTATTACAAAGAACTTTTTTGAACTTAAAAAACTCAAGACTTGTTTAGAAAAACAAAAATTGCAGAAGAGGACATCAATTTTTTCAATTCAGTTATATAACCGAGGATGAAGAAGGCAATGAGCTGCCCTTGGTTTGTCAATGGAGAACTTCATTCCCCTTGGAATTGATTAAGATAAAATGTATTGGAAAAACTACTTTTATATGATGTATCAACAAGGTTACAACTTGCAGTACCACTTCTATTTTGTTTTTTATTATCTTCTTGTGTTAAGATACGTCATGACGAGGTGACTTTTTTTCCTATTTTTTCCGTGGGCATTGACCTACACATATGATCATCATGGGAATGATTGGTATGGAATAGGAAAACCTCATTTTTTTTTTCCTTTATAGAACTTATTCTTATTCTGGATGTTATGAAAAAAAAAGCTAGTATTTGATGCTTCCTTTTCTGAAAGTGCAGATAGTTGAATTTTAATATAGTGGCCTATGTCTATTCTATTGTAATCCTAGTATGCTTTTATTAATTTTTTTTTTTTGTCAAATAGTTATTTCTTCCTTGGAAAGCAATTATCTGTAGATGAATAATTTATTATCATTTACAATGTCAAAATCCTTATATTACATAATTTTCATATGGTTATGTACCCTTTTACTTAAAATTGTATGAATCAATAGGGAAATGATGCGGAGATATATGTGTATTATTCTCAAGTGTGTTTCCTTTGTTTGTACCCTTGCTTACCTGTTGTGCCCTTTGCTTATATTCTCTTATTGCCAATTAAAAGAAGTGTATTATACCTACCCAAGAAAAATAAAATAAAGTGTATTATGCTCAATTATTTGTATTTAATAAATTGCACATCTGGATCTATAACATACTTGATTTTCTATTCATTTGAGCTTATTAATTATAAATTATTGTCTCAGATGATTTCTCCATGCAAGGGAAAATCTTCGAGCTTGTATTGTTGTTACCCTTCTGGTATTAATCATATTTTCATCTTAAATATAATAGAGTAATGCTGAAGATTTCATTGCAAATGGGATCTTTGAGAAGAGTCCGAAGCACCAAAGCTGAAAATTCCAAAATGGAGGAATCTCGGAGCCAAACTTCAGGAGAGCCTGCAACTAAGGCTCGGGCGGATGAAATTCGCCCCCTTTTGGGAAAACCATACTTTCATGTTGTGCTTGGAGGATTGCATTTGAGTCAATTGGTAAGAGTTTCCTTTAGCAATAGGGATTCCTAAGTTTTGAGGTGGGAGGACCTTTAAACGATTACAAAATGAGATCAAAGAATTGGGTGGATCTCAGGATGCTATCACCAATCATAATGTTATGTTGTCGTAAATGCGAATCCCATAGTTTTAAAAGGTGTGCCTAGGCTCAAGGCACAACCACTCCCCAGTTATATCGCCTTGCCTTCCAATTATAGACTACCACTTCTTTTCAAAACACTTTCATGCTTGAAATTTATATAATTTCACTACTTTCTTCATTGAAATTTCTTTAAATATTAGGAATCTTTAATTTTTTATTAATCTGATCATACTTTTGAATCATATTTTATAAAATTGATGTGCATCCAAGGTCATATTTCTCTTCACAAAAGCCCACGTCTTAGGTGCATCTTGCGCCTCAGGGCTCCAAGAGACCTTTGCGCCTATTAAAACTATGGCGAATCCAGATGATCCTAGCTGTCTGATTCGGTGTATGGTAAAAGTATGGTTGATTAATGATTAAATGTGTTCAACCAAATTTCTAATTTTTTTATTTTATTTCATAAATGTTGTTACACTGTCTGTGAAGTGAGGGAATAGTTGATGGACAACCATTAATCAGAAAATACTGCATCTTCTTATTGATAGGGCTTGCTTCCATGCCACAGAAAAATAAAGGACAAAATTTTTTCGAGCTTCCTTTTTCTTTTTTCTTGAAAATGGGAAATGCCGCATCTTCATTGTTTTCAATCAGTTGAGGGTTCACTCTCGGTGATTAAGTTGCTAAATAAAGCTTTATGGTCTGATTTTGGAATACATTTTTGTTTGATGATATTAGGTGCTTCCTGTCAAAATGCATCCATTAGTTCCTTCTGCTGTGATTCCTGCAGTTCTTCTCCATCAGGACAAGAAATGGGAGATGACTTTTATTGGAGATCACCGCACCCACAAACGGTTCGACACTGGCTGGAAAACATTTATCAACGACAACAACCTGAAGACTGGAGATGCATGCGTATTTGAACTGATGGAGCGCAATACTAGCAATATCAAGTTCGGAGTTCAAATTCTCAGAGGTGATATCCCATCTATGTTGTTAGACCAGGTAAATGGTGAAACTTTAGCAACTGCTATTGTCATTGATTAGACCTGTTCATGGATTCTTTTTTATTTCCTGTACATATAGCAGACGGGAACTAGGTTAGATATTTGAAACTCTAAGTAGACACTGGTGTGCATTTGTTGTTTGCATATGTGGTTGTGTTAATCAGAAATGTCTTACAATTCAATTCATCCCTTCACACAATCTATATCATATCATAGTATATTTATTCTGCACTATGAATTAATACTGAAAACCTGGAGGTGTTTAGTGTAAGAAATCTTCTTGAGGTTTTTGAAATAGAGGAGCTTGAATTTCTTGTTAAATTGAACTGTAAGTAAATCCAGAGAACCTTCATGTGTGAAGAAAGTAAAGCCCGAGATCATTCTGTTGGGCTTTCCATAGTTTTAAAAGGCACGCCTAGGCTCAAGGCTTATCACACTCCCTAGTTATAATGCCTCGCCTTCCAAGATATGCGCCTTACTGAAGAGGCGTGCCTTATAGACTATAATTTCTTTCAAAAACACTTTTTCATTGATTTTTTCTTTAAATATTAGGAATCTTTAATTTTTTATTAATACAAATCATACTTTGAATCATATTTTATAGAATTGTTATGCATCTAAGGTCATATTTCACTTTACAAAAGCCCTCTCCTTTATGTGTGCCTCAAGGCTCCTAGAGGTCTTTGCACCTTTTAAAACTTTGGAGCTTTCTTTTAGAAGTAATTTTCTTTTGAAATTATTGTTCTATGTAACAATGTTTTGATGATTTTTGGCCCCTTTTTTTCCTTCTCTTTTTGGAAGCATTTGTTGACATCAGAAACTGGATCATTTGGAGTAAGACTCTCATTTTGATTTGATTCCTCTTCTACTGTCTTAATTTGAATTTTTTTTTTTGGATATTAGGACATTAAAGCATCAAATTACACTGTTACTTAATTCTACATGGAGATGCATTATATTGGAGAATAAGAAGTTGACTGTGAAAACACCTTTTTTTCACTTGTTTTATTTGAACATTTTTCCTTGTAAACCCAGCAGAATATGGATTTGCACCATTTTTATCAGTAATATCATGCTATGGATTATCAATTGTTTGAAGTTTGAATCTGAGAATTCACTCCTAGGATAGCAAGGGGAAACTATTTGGTGAGTGATTGAACACATTGAATGTAGGAATATTGGTGCTTTAACTTTATGGAATGTTAGGAGATGGTGCAATACTTGAGAATGTCATTGGTAGATCTGGCAAAATTTGATACGACACTAATACCGAATTTTACTTGCCTGTGGCTAAGATAATTGTTTTGGTCACCAGGTTAACCCGTTTAGTAAACGGGGTTTTATTTGTGTCTGTTATAGTATTGTAGAATCATAACTAGTTGTTCCAACCCGCCAACTGCATGCTGTACAGAGTGCCATCCACAGCAATGCTATCTGATCATGTTCATCTGTTAATGAAGATGCATTTATCAACCAGACTATCCCGCAAAAACACTGTTTATGCTCACACTACTTTTCAGCAAAGACATGTCAGAAGAAACCACAACTATGGTAGAGTGCTTTTAAAACTATGATCGTTTGGACTTGTTTCATCACATGTTTCTTCCTTTTGGGGTTTTATGGTTCATAACACCTGATTCTCCTCAAAGGTAAGACGAAATCCGCCAAAGAAAAATAATAGGCCTCAAAACCGGGCCTAAGACCCAAAATGAGACCGGGGGACTAATGGAATGGACCGAATGGGCACAACCCAATTTCTCTTATGCAAGAGTTAGTTACAATGCCCGATTCAACTCAAAACGGAGTTTTTCTTACCCAGACGTCGAACCAAACTAAACGCTTTCCTGATACCTATATCAAACCTATATCAAATTGACCAACACTGACATCCTTGCTCGAACCGGATCGTGTATGAGCGTACACCATAGGGGATCAATCACATGCCACCAAGTAGAGTGTGACACATGTATGATTCGTTTGAAGTACGAATTATCGCTCGCCCAAACCAATTCGAACATGTGTCCAAAGCACAGGGAGCAACTGTTCCCACCTGGGTCGGGAGACGAGTGGCAATTTGACACATGTACATTGGAATGCCTATAAAAAGAAAAGAAAGCCACCAAAAAAACCACAAACTAATCAATCATTATCACAACATTTAGTTCCCTCCAGAATATCATGAGAGGAGTTGAATCTTTAAGAGAGCTCTGATTCCATCTGTTTCTGCTGGTTTCTTTCAAAATGGTCATAAGCAAAACTAGTTCGTAGAAAAAGAGAAAAACTACAAGCTAAACCCACCAAGGAAATGCATCCCCACCAAAAAAAGGTCTGCTGGTAGCATTGCCTTCCCATACACACCAATATTGCTGTTGCTGCTGCTTCTTCTTCTTCCCCAATAAATAGATGATTCTTTTGTTTCGAAATTTCTATGTTACAATCATACACTAGAGCTGCTAGCAGGCCATAAACGAGAGATCCGAGAGGGATGTTGTGATTCACCCCTGTACTCTTAGGACCAAATAGCTCTGATGTTACAGATTCAGCTGCTGAGAATACGAATCCCGAGCTAAGTCCGATCAGTCCTGTGCTTGTATGCAATGCTATCTTGCTGCCAGACACAGCCAGCCAGAAGAAGGCGAGAGGCGTCGGCACAAGAGCTGCTGCCAGCCGCCCCGTCCTCGCAAAGTACACCTTGCTGCATTAGTAAAAGTCACAGTGAGAATTGAAGATGAAGATGAAGATGAAGATGATTGTCTGTCTCTAGAAACAAAACTTTCTAACTCTGCATTACTCTGTTTCTTTACTTGTTTAGGCCTAGATTACATTACAATCTTGGGATTGCTTTTCTTTCCTCTAGGCAAAAGCAAATGCATTGTTTTTTTAAAGTACTTCCTAAAATTCCGGAAAACCATTTGGTTTCTGTTTTTGAAAACTGTTATTGAGAACAGTTTTCGTCAACACACAGAACACAGTTTTGGTGTTTTATGAGGATTGTTCTTGTTTTTTTAATTTAGTGTTTTTTGTGAATTGAAGATGATTGTCCCTCTCTAGAAAAAAAAACTTTTTAACTTTGCTTCTTTACTTCTTTAGGCCTAGGTTACATTACAATCTTGGAATTACTTTTCTTTCCTCTTAACAAAAGAAAATGCACTGGTTTTGAAAGTACTTCCAAAATTCCTGAAACTAGTTCTTGTTGTTTCGCTGAAAATTGTTTTGGCATCAGCTTCAACACAAAATTTAATGGGTGTTTTTCGAGAATCGTTTCGTTATCTCGAATTTAAGTTTCCATGTTCTTGATGCTTTCTAATTAAAAAAAACAAAAACTCGAAACTCAAAAACAAGAAGAACAAGGAAAATAAGGAAAATACATTTGGTTCTCAGTTTTTTTTTTTTTTTTTTTTATTATTATTATTATGAAAAATACATAGAACACAAAAGGAAAACACTAAATCCATACAAGAAGAACAGTTCTCAAAAAACACAAAATTAGTGTTCCGTGTGTTGTCAAAAACTATTCTCAAAAACAGTTTTAAAAAACAGAAACCAAACAGTGCCTGTTTTTCAGGAATTTTAGGAAGTACTTTGAAAAACAATGCATTTGCTTTGCTAAGAGGAAATAAAAGTAATTTGAAAACTGGGAAAGAAGGAAAACAGTTTTTTGAAACTGTAACCAAACAGACAGACACAGATATTGATACTTACTTCTTCAGAAAGTCTGGTGCAGCAGAAAGCAATCGACCGAAGAACGGGCAAGCTGAGTAGAGTGTGACAATTGTATTAGTCTCTGAACCGAACCCCAGCGATTCCGAAATCTGCCCTAGGTTATTACTGTAAGCGAGCCCAATCGTTCCCCCACAGAGATATGCTATGTAATAAAGCCAGAAATCCCGCCTGCTGACCAACATCTGAGCAGAATGCTCTTCTCCAAGCCTCATCAACTGATCATTTCCGGGCACAACCTCACAACAACGCCCTTGATTCTCTCATAATCTGTATGCAATATCATTTGAGTAATCGTTCGTGCTTGTAGAATAACCATAATCATCTATGGTTGCAGAGTTAATATTCATTTTTTGTTGGCCTTTTCTCGATGAGTTCCTTCTGGAGCTCAGGGAATTCTACTTCTACCATGTTGGAACTTAAATGAAAAGTTCGAGAAAAGATGATCCCTGGTAGAGACAACGGGAGGACTAGGAGAAGTATAGCCCCGCCAAGGAGGATACGAGCTACTGATATATTATAAGGCCTGTAAAAACCGCAATTCCATTGAGGAGGAGGAATGGAAGGGAGTCACTACGAACGGCAGCACCAGAGAGTTTCCAAGGAGGAGGCTGGCGGAGGAGGAGGATCGGAATGAGGGCCATGGTAGATATGAAAAGAGGAACTAGGGCATTTAGGGAGAGGTAGAGGCTGTCGTTGTTAGGGTTTATGGCATTGACAATGAGGGTATACAGTGCTGCGCTTACGCCATTGAAACCGGAGGTTAGGGATAACGCCAGTGGCCGATTGCTCGGAAAATGTTGGATGCAGAGGACATAGCAGAGAGTGTTGAACCAGGAGATGCTACACCCAGCCAACAGGCACATAAGAAAAACCTGCACATTTTTAGAGTTAAAAAGCAGCTCTGTTAGAACATTGGAGGAGATGAAAACACGTTTCAGTTTCTACTTTCTTTACCAAATGCAAAAAGAAAATACTTGATTCAAGTCATTTTCATGGATTTTGATCCAATAGGGAAATTTTGTCTATCAGTTTTGAACTAGAAAGCTAAAATCACAAGCTTACACAACCGGGACTTGAAACTTTTAGGCTCCGTATAGAACCCAGAAAATACTAAGAAAAGAAAACATAGAGGAAAATATAAAATAGGTTTAAACTTAATAAATTAATTTTATGTTTTATTCAAACTCATTTTATTTGTTTCTCTATTATATAACGACTAAGAAATTTAAAAACACGTAAAATTTTGAAGAGTCTTGATTATATTTGATTTTCTTTTATATTTTCCACCGTGGAACCAAACATGAGAAAATCATTTTCCTTAATATTTTTTTCCCTTTCCCCGGTACTTTCCAAGTTTCAAACGGAGCCTACGGATTTAGATTCAATAGGAAAATTTTATCAACGAGTTGGAACTAGAAAGCTAAAATCACAAGCTAACACAACCAGTTTATATCTTCAAACAACTTGAAACGAAACGTACTAAGAAAAGAAAATAGAGAGGAAAAGTGTAAGGAAATAAAATTTGAAGAAGAAAAAAAAAAGGTTTAAACTTAAAAAAGTAATTCTATGTTTATTCATACCGATTTTATTTGTTTATTTCTATCATATGAAGACTAAGAAACTTAAAAATATGCAAAATTTTGATTATATTTGATTTTCTTTTATATTTTTCATAGTGAAACCAAACATGAAAAAATAATTTTTTCCTCGACATTTTTTTTTTCTTTCCCAAGTATTTCCGGGATTCCAAATGGAGCCTTAAGAAACGTTGAGGATCTATTCTCAAATCGTAAAAATGACCCATCTTTATAATCTTTTACCACTCTTTGTTTGGTTGCCTCTAAGAACATCAACTTCCATTTTTCATTCATTTTATGCATTTTTCCTTTGTTTAATAATGCATTTATTTTTCCAGTTCTTTTTTTTTTTTTAGGGCGTCTACATGTATGGCGTTGGAGTTAAGTTTTCTTCACACAAAAAATCTAAGGTTAGATTATCAATTATAATGATAATTTGAACTAAATCATAATTATGTTTAATTTATAAAGAACTTGATTACAGTATGATTAAAATTAAGTTTCTCTTTCATCTATAGAGACCTTGATTACAAATCTTAAAGCTATGTTTGGCTATCAAAAAAACAATAGGAAAAAAATATCAAGGAAAATGACATTTTATATAAACAAATTTAGCATGATCTTTTTTTTTAAAATCAAATATAACTAAATTAGTTAAATATATATTTTAAGTTATTTAATCTTTATATATATAAAAAAATAATAACTAATATAAGTTTTACATAGTATATAAAATAATTTATTAATTTTATATCCATTTTTGTCTTTTTCTTTTATATATATTTTCTACCATTCTTCCTAGTATATTTTCAAAATCCAAAAATAGTCTAAATGTTGGATGGTAGTGAGGATTGGAAATTCAGTTAGGTGGCGTTTGATTTTTTTACTTAATGTTGACTATAAATTTTTTTGAGTTTAACGCTGAATGATACTTAATAACATTAAATATTGCCGTTTTGTTTTTAATACAGAGTTTAGAGGATTTACAACGGGATGAGTTATTTCAAGTTCCCGCCTCAACCTTAGTGAGACGAGTTTGGTTTAACAATAATCGAGTTTTTAGTAGGTTGAATATTGTTATTTCATTTATTACAGTTATATTTTAAAATATTTTATTTTTATTTTATTTTATACTTTAATATAAAATAATAATAAATAATTAGAATGTTTTAAACTTGATAATTTATAAAATTCATAATATTTTTTATAGAAATATTAATTTTAATATGTAAAATAAATATAAAAATAAAGAAAGCAATCAGAATGTCACGAAGCTGGGTTTGAGGAATTTTGCCTCTGGACAACCTTGCCCGCCCATATGTTTAACTTTTTAAATGGGATAGGTTTGTAAATTGAAAAAATAAAATAGATTAGAGGTGGACACTAGATCTCGAACCCCCTACATTATCACTAATAGTGAGTGTTACTAACTTATCTCCTTATTCGATAATGAGTGAGTGTTTCTTGTTTTGGTGAAAAAATCAAAATCATTTTACTTTTCTTTAGGCTTTTTTAAAAATTTCATCAATAAGTAGTGAAAATTTTTAAGAACAAACAGCTGAATATTGAAAGCTATTTAGTTTCCAGTAAAAAGTCAAAAAACAAACAACCCCATGCGTAACAACTCTATAACATATTATCTTTGAAATAAAATAAACATAAAAATAAATTAATAAATAAAACACACCCACTCACAAAACTCAAAGTTTTAAAGGCGAAAGCGTAAGGCGAGGTGTTTTTGTGTTCATGAGGCGAGGCATAAGCCTCGAGGCTTTGAGGCGTAAGCTTTGAAGTATATGATATATAATTAATTAATATTTTAAAATATATAAAATAAAATAGCATAAATAAAAACATGAAAACAATTCATTAGAATTATTAAAAAAGCGTCTTAGTTATTCCTTCACGAAAACCATGTGAGTCGCCAAAATAGAAAATAGATTTATGTATCTGCAAAAATATCATACTTAGGTTTTATAACGTGTTTTAGGGTATAAAATAAGTAAAATTTTATACGTTCGATAAAAATGAAATTTTTTTATGAAAATGGGCAGCTTGATGATTTTTGTCGTTTTGTAATAGTGCTAGAATGGCTCGGGGAAACACATAAAATTAGATCTGGGATGTGAAACGAGTTCTGTGGGTAAATTAGATACCATGAAATCTAACTACGCTGTCGAATTTCGTTAAGTCAGAACAGTTAAAAATATTTCACAATTTAGGTGGCGGGTGTAGAGTGAAAGCTTGCAGCAGGATTTGAGAAAAAATCTCGAAAAATGGTAAATATTTAAAGAATATCTGATTAGGATAAAGAAGTGAAAGCAGGGAGCGAAATAATTTGTTCCCGGGTAAAAGCAGACCAGAAGTGAAAGAAAAGGCGTATGAGTCCCACTTTAAAAAAATAAAAATTAAAAAAATTAAAAAGGAGGCGGACGGTGACATAAGGGGGTGCATGAAAAAAAGAGGGGAGAGATTTTTTTATTTTCGTTTTATTTTGCCGACCTGCTTGATATATGGAAGCGGATCGTGAGGGTGGAAGGCTAGGCCCGAGAGAGAAAAGTCTTTCTCTTTGGCGCGAAATTTCGCAGATGGGGACGAAAACGCGGGATTTTGTCGGTTTGATTAAAGTGGAAAATCGCATGTTTTGGTTTTTACCAGTCGCATGAAGCTACGTGGTCGAATTGTTCGAAGCGAGCGAATTTGATCGGCGCGTCGCGTTCTGGCGTAGATCTTAAAATTTTGGGTTTCGTCCGAAGCTGCGAGTATCGTTTCGATCTAAATCGCATTAAATAAATCACATTATATGAATAGCAAATAAAATACGTAAATGATCATTATGTGAATAGTAAATAGTGAATAGTAAATAGTGAACAGTAAATAGTAAATATTGAATAGTAAATAGTGAATAGTGAATAGTGAATACGTAAATGAATAGTAAAATACGTAAATGAATAATATAATGAATAGTAAATACGCAAATGAATAATGAATAAATGATATGAATAATATGAATATAGGAATATATGATAGAAATACATGAAATTATGAAGTATACGATTAGACAACAGCATCTTTATAAATTAATATGTACACAAATGATAGGAAAATGATTAAATCAACATGATAAATAAAAATACGAGATATTGTAAATTGAAGTTAAAATATATAGAAAAATCTGAGAATGCGATAGTCGATAGAGTACGGGAATATATAAGTTAACAGAAATATAGATGCCACAGTAGATAGCAATATGATCCCAATTGGTTATATCTTCAATATATGAGACCTGAATATATGATATTGAAAATGATATGGATCTGAGTGAATAAATGGAATATGAATAAATTTAAAAGCATGAGCGAAATCTGATATAGAATAAGCGTATATGAAATGATATACCATGTATCGTAAAGAAAGAAATATGAGAATAGTGATATGCATTTCTGAATATGAGAGCAATTCATATTAAAGTAATCATAGTAATATCGCATATGATTACCGAATAATAATAATTATTCGAGAATATGAGATATTTATTGAATATAAAATACGGCTTGATTGTGCCTTAGGAAGCGTAGGGATGAATGGCGTGCGCATGGGGATACGATTCTTTGCGGATCTGATTTACGAGATATTGGGGCCCGATTTGGGTGGAGTGATATAGATCCGTTTGGATGCGTTATAAGCGGCCCGTTTGGGTCATCTGAGATAGAGATGTTGTGTCTGATGATAACGGCCTTAACCAGGTCCTTATAGACCAGCATTTACGTCTGAGTGATACGGTAACGCCGGGCCCTTATAGTTCCATCACTGTCTGCATACAAGGTATATCACGAGACATGAAACTACAAGGAAATGACATGTATAGAATATATGACGTGATATAGAAGCATAGCTTTATGCGATGAAAGTATAAACGATTACAAGAATAAGTAAATTACAGGTAGCGGTATATGAAAAGTCACATTAAATGAAAAGTATATGAACAATACGATTATATGAAGAAAAGTATATAGCCAGTATCTGAAGTACAAGAAATAAAGTATCAATGACCTGAAATATATAAACAGAGATAAAGTATAGAGAAAGCATATGGCAGTATATGAATATCGTATGAAAGTATAGTATATGATAGTATAGATAAAAAAGCACGGTATATGACTATCACTATAGAAAAGTATAACGGGGAAAACGATTATAAGATGAAAGCACGTATATGACTATCATATGAAAAGTATAACAGGAAAACAGTATATGAAATGAGCAATTTACATGAATACGAGGTATATGAGAAAATAGTCGTAAACCCAAATGTGATATAGATATATAGTAGTACGTGAACGATGCATGAATACAATATATAGAAAGTACAAAATGTAGTACACAAAAGGATATGAACAAGTAAGTCTGAAGAAGTAGAAAATGAGAATTATATGAAAAGTATAGTATACCAAGAAAACACATGAAAACATATATGAAAAATGATGAGAAGTTATATGATATGATAGTAAAGAAAGTATAAGTCTTATACCTCTGGGAGATAAGAAAGATGAGATAGAAATTCCGTATCCCGAAAAATAAAGATATGATATAGAAGTATGACTTCAAACCAATACAAAGAAAAGTATAAAAAAAAGTATACAAGCATAAAGTATATGATAGAATAAGAGCATTACAAATGTATATGAAGTATGAATAGTATAGGATGATAGTATATGAAAAGTACATGATAAAAGCATATAATATGAAAGTATACGATAATTACAAGTATGAAAATGAAGAATGAATAGTATAGCGTGGAAGTGTAGCCCTCTTACATGAAAGGAGACATGATATAGGTATAGGATAAGAAATGATATATGTAATAGTCATTAGAATGTAATAAAGTCGTAGAAGCCTAAAAGATGAAAAAAGACTAGAATAAATTAAAAAAGACATATGAAAGTACCGTATATGAAAAGTATAAGAATGTAGATAAAAGTACAGGACGGTATAAGATAGGTTATATGAAAGTATACGAGATATGAATGTATAGATAGAAGATATGTCAAAGACATAGAACGATAAGTTATAGAATGAATATGGAATATGCAAAGTATAGAAACAGAAATACAGGAAAAGTATAAATAAGAACTATGCCAAAGACATAAAACATGTAACGGAAAAGATTGATATACAATAGGAATGTAAAGATGATAAGTAATAACAGAGATATTAATATGTATTGATATATGAAATGTATATGTATAAGCTTGTGACGGTCACCATTGGTGGTTGTCTATGCTTATGTTCCCACTAAGCGTAAAGCTTGTCACGGGTTTTAATCCATGAGTCTGAGAAGCAGAGAAGACAAGGATAGAGGACGGGACATCCCACATCAGCGGCCACGAGGCCATCCGGAGATAGGTGCTCACCGCCTTTGTTCCTTGATCTACGATTTTATATGTATAGTTGTATAATAGTGAAATTCTAATAGTCTGATGGGACTCTAGCATATGTGCCTCAGGATATGATAAGATGTTACTATGGTGGTATGTATAGTAACTTATATACTCAAAGATTTTTGTTATTACGAAATTGTGCGTATGAATGAAGGCAGTGCAGTGTCGATTTCTGAAAAAAAAAAGGTTGAAGAGTGGCAGTCCCAAAGTGTGACACCTCGCCTCAACACCACTTCGGTCTTGAAGTGATGCAAGATTCAAATATACTAATGGTTTGAAAAACATAATGTCATGATTCATGAAATAAGAACTAGAATTAAATTGTTTCAATTTAATTCTCCTCGAGGGCATCATCATCGCCATCCGATGTGTAGTAGGAAAATGTCCATTTATCATGGCAGCCATTTCGTATGTCTTATGCTTGTCGGTGGCGTCAAATTGAACTCCTTCTCTTTGCCTTTGCCTCCACTTGTACCTATTATAAATTATTAATTAGGTATAAATATTATAAGTTTTTTTTATTAAATTTAATCAAATTTATGACTTCAATTTTTGAGTACTTACTTGGTGCTTCATTATGTTTCCTTTTGTAGGAATGTGAAGAAATCATGTGATCCGATGATGCTTGAGTCTGTTGGGAGTCGGATGACAGTACAATAAGCATCGGCGTTGAATAACTCATCATCCACGAAAGCCAACAAGATCAAGGGGAGGAGGGATCTTCCTTTCTCCGCCAATCCACTCATCATCGAATCAATACCTTTCTACCAAAATCGGATCAACATTTTGTTTGCTTTGTAGACTTCATTCTCTCAATCTAGTGTTGTACCTTGCTGACGTTCAACAACTTTGATATTTCAAAATCCATTCTTTTTTTTTTGTATGTATCTACAAATAATTAAATAAAGAAATTTATGTGTTGTAAAATGAAATAAAGTTCTTAACATTTGAAATATAAATATATGTATAAAAATTTACAAAAATAGAAATATTACCAGATTCAGTGTGCTCCAATTTCTTTCACATCCCGAAGGATTCACAAATAAGGCTAAGGACTCGAATAGCGAACTTTTGCAACTCTGGTAGACCCCCAAAACGCATCCACCAACGCGAAACTTCTTAATGTTAGAATCAATGGCAATCGACTCCCAGTTCTTACCCATTGCTTGGTCAAATGAGTCAAATTGATATCGGCTTTTAAACGTTCTTGATGATGTCCAACATCTATCCATGCGTTCAAATAATCCCTTCCTCGACTCATCAACATTAGAGGGAACTTATCCCATACATGGTGATGATTAAGATAGTAACTCTTTGCATGTAAAGGTCGATGAAGTTACGAGGTCCATCTTGCATCAATTTTCTCCAAATGGACCATATTTTCTCTCACACACCCCCTGATTAAATGCAATCTTCTCCTTAGCAGAATCCATCAGCTCATAAATATAACCATGCATTTGGTCTTTCTCTGAATCAGCCTGCCGAGGCAATCTGCCAATGGAGCAGTGGTCTTTATCTGGCACAACATGAGGCCAAAAATTTGGATCAAACAACATTGCACTTCGAGCTTTCACACCTTCTACCTTTTTAGCCCATTTGCTTGAACACCATTTTTCTGAGGAGAACATTGCTATAAGAGCTTGCTTTTGTTTATAAAGGCTTTGGAGAGTAAGAAATGAAGTAGCAAACCGTGTAATTGTTGGACGAAGAAGTTCATGATTTTTTGTAAATGTTCTCATCAAGCTAAGAACCCAAGTATGCTCATATATGAACTTCACTACTTACTGCTTCAGAGCAAGTGTAGTATCATGAACATTTACCTTTCAATATCCTCCAACATCAAATCAATGTGCAGCCTGAAGTCACTGATCTTCTCCTTTTTTCTTTTACAAGCCTCGTTCCACCATTCACATAATTAGAGGCATTGCTCGGTGATGACTTGCACAACATTCTCCTCCCAATTTGCTTCCTTACGTCATCAAGATATTTGAACATCAATTCCCCATTTTTTATTGTATCAGAGAAGCATCAGTGATTTATCAAACCCGAGTGCAGCGGAATTTATTCACCAAAAAATTGATAAGACACCTACTCTTTCCATCCGTTCAACCATCGACATAGTGAACATCCATGTGTTTGTACTGTGATCTTCCATAATGATACTTAGGTCATTACCTCTTCTTTAAGAATCCATGTCCTCAATTAGATTGCATAGATGGAGAGAGCAGCTTGAACTGAAATTTGCAGCATCCATCATAGGAATCAATAAGGATCCATTCACGAGTGTTGAATGGAGACCTTTTGAATACATAAACCTACCAATTTTCTACACACTTCCTTTCTTTCTTCTTGCTTCACCTTGAATTCAAAGTGCTGATGAGGTTGTGAAGTGGTAAATTTATCCATAGGTGCAGGAATAGGTTCCCATCCCCCTCCCACTCCACTAAGGCACCAATTGTTTTAGACGAGGCAACTACCGTGCGTTGAAGTTGGACATTCCCGATTTCTTGGAGCAATTCATTCTTTTCGTTTTTTGATCCTTAAAATTGGCCAATGCATCTTTGCATTCCAATCTAACATTTTCACTAACTTTGGGGCATGGTTTCATACCATGATGAGTTAGGCTAAGTGATGGCAGGTCTATTCACCCCTCCACTCCATCTTTGATTGCAAAATTTACATCTCAAATATTGCTCCCGGAAACTTCAGAACATATTTCCACACAAAATCTTTTCTTGAATTTTTTGAATCGGAGGAACTCATTCTAAAAAACACCAATATACTACATTTCTATATAATAATATAATTGACTAAAAAATAATAACAAGACATAATTGAAAGGAATTTAAAAATGAAATTCACAACTTAACTCTTAATATTTAAGGAAAATCAGGCCTCAACTTTCCCCTTTCCGTTCTGTCATATTTTCCTCCTTAATATTAAAGGAAAGTAGTAAGGAAAATATCATAATATTTTTCTTAGCATTTTCTTTTATATTTTTTGCCCTCATATTTTTCATGTCAAACTTTAGAAAATGATTTTCCGTTTTTACTGTGTTTGAGATAAACATAACTATAGGTTTGGGTTAGTGTTGAAATCTCTCTTTCCTCTGGGTTTGAGTGGTTGGCTTCCAATTGAGGCTGGTGAGGTTTTTCTGCTCCATCTTTTGTTTTTTGGCTGCCTTCCTGCTTTTTGCTGGTTCTCTATAAAAAAAAAAACATAGCCTAAAGTTAAGTTAGGTCTATTGTTTCATTTCTTTTTATCCATGTACAAACTTTGGGCCTGATTTTCTAAAATGAGCCACTAAGTATATTGGCATAACTAAGTTTAAAAACAAGACCAACTAACATGCTCTGAAAGGAACATGAAACAGTTATTTACTAGCAAGAGGAACAAAAAAAGTAATATTAACAATAAATGGGAACCAGAAAAAAACAAACAATAAAAAAAAAAAAAAAAACAAAAAACAAAACAAAAATGTAGCACCACAGTTTGTGGCAATGTAAGTGCTCACTGTTTAGTGGGCATCTGGAAATATCCGTTTTAAGACTCCCCCAGCAGTTTTCTTACCATTAACTGTTAGGGTAGCTGCAATAAATATGTACTGTTTACTACGCTCATCATTTTTTCGCACTCTCCTCTAATCTTTTTTCTTGATCGACCCAACTTCAGTCTCCTCTGTCAAACCTTCAACCACGGGATCACCTTCAAAATTTTCCTCCTCGTCAGAGATGATTTCAGTTTGCTGGTGCTGTAATCAGACCCAAGAATGCAACATGGAATTAGATTCAATTCATTAGCCTACATACAGATTTGTTTATTCGAGACAACATCTTTTTCTTCAAAACAGAAGCATATCTATAGGACAGATGACTTGATTCTGAAAGCTCCCACAAAGAAGCATATCTGCTTCATCAAACACCTGTCATTGTCATAAATATTAAAGAGAATCAATAAGGTATGTGATTTCTCAAATAACCAAAATAAACATAAATGATTCTGAGAAAAAATTTACCACCCATTTCACACCTCGCAGAAATTTGGAACGACGCTGCTTTTCTGGGTCAAATGCATTGATATTGTTGGACTTGGAGCTCATTTTTACGGGTAAAATGGGTTTCATCAATTTTTGTTACCAATTAAATCAATTTGATCATCCAATATCCAGTAGCTGTGCTACTCTGTTTTCTGCATCAAATTTCTTTTTTAAATCAAACGGCCACTCTTCTAAAAAAATATTGGTTTTAAAAATTGATATTAATTAATTCTCATTTATTCATATTCCTCTTAAAAAATATTAGCTTTTAAATTTAAGCAAATTAAATTAAATTTCATTTTAAATTCCTCTTAAAAAAATATTGATTTTTAATTTAATAGTGATTCATTGTTTTTTAGAATTTCTTTCAATTATCATCTTGTTATAATGTATAGTCAATTATATTATTATATAGAAATGTGAATATTATTGTGGTGTTTTTTAGAATGGGTTCCTCCGATTCGAAAAAATTCAAGAAAAGATTTTGTGTGGAAATATGTTTCTTGAAGTTTCCGGAAATAATATTGAGATGTAAATTTTGCGATCAAAGATCTGTGGGAGGTGAGTCAGTAAAAAACATAATAATAAGACTCATCGTAGTGGCAAATAGCTGCCCAAAGTTAGTGAAGATGTTAGATTGGAATGCAAGATCGTTGGCCAATTTTAAGGATCGAACGAAAGAAATGAATTGCTCCAAAAGAGTGGTATGGGTCCAACTTCAATGCAGAGTGCCTTGTCCAAAACAATTGTGTGGCGCCCCCAACCGGCACCGAAGTGGATGTCGAGGCGAGGGTGTCGCATTCTGTCTTCAATTTCTTTAACGTTTCTTTCTGGAGTGGCGCTGCATTCGTATGCATAATTTATGTAATAACAAAAATTCTTTTTACATTTGTTTATATTATACATACTACCGCAGTGGCATTCATTATATTCTATACACATATACTAAAGTCCCTTTACTTATTATATTACAATTCACTATTACAAAGCTATACATATAAAATGGAAATTACGGAGCAGTGCGGTGGCACCTATCTACAGATGGCGTATCATTTGATGTGAAGAGATGTCACATCCTGCAGCATGTTATCTTACAACGCATCTTTTTCTGGATTAAAGCAGTGCTAAAGTTTCTGGCTTAGTGGGAGCATGGCATGGACGACCCTTATTAGTGGCTGTCGCGAGCACTTTATACGTATCGTTTCGTATATCTATCATTCATATAACTTTTTGTATGACTTATCGTATTTACATGCTTAGCCCAACGTAAATCTCTTTTCGATTACACATTTATGTCTTTGGCATCTCTTTATATATCTTCTTGTATCTGTTTCCTGCTTTACATATTCCTATACTTCTCATCTTTCATTTTTATGACATGGCATTTCATGTCTTATTACTTATATCTTTCTTGGGCGTATATATCATGTCTTATTTCATGTAATGGCTCTGCGCGTACTATCTTTTCATTCTTTCATTTCTGTACTTGCACTATTGTATACTTTCATATTATATGCTTTTCCCCCCTCTTGAATTTTTATATATGTCATCTTATACTATTCATATACTTCATATACATTTGTCACGTTAACATTATCATATACTTGTAACAGTCTGCTACGTACTTTTCTTGTATTGGTTTAAAGCCAATACTTTCATATCACATCTTTATTTTTCATATTACATGAATTTCTATCTAATCATATCTCCGTAGAAGATATGGAACCTCTTTACTATCATTATCATATACTATCATATGTAACACACCAAAGCTTTCATGTGTTTTCATATACTATATTTTTCATATACCTTTCTCTTTGTCTGCTTTCTATCCTTTTAGTATTTTATCTTTTATTACTTTCCATATCTTGTATTCATGTCTTAATATTATATATTTTCATATATCTATATTCATGTATTGTTCATTTCCTATATTTCCATATCTTGTATATTTTCACATAACCTATCTTATACTGTCCTGTACTTTTATCTACATTCTTATACTTTTCATATACGATACTTTTGTATGCTTTAATCTGGTACTTTTCATGTACTGTACTTTCATATGTCTTTTACTTGTTTCTAGTCTTTCATCTTTCATTTCTATGACTTATTACATTCTATGTACTATTACATATATATTTATTATCCTATACCTATATCAAGTCTCCTTTCATGTAGTGGCTATACGCCCATGCTATCTTTATTCATTTTCTTCGTATTTTATAAATATATTTTCTTATAAGAACGTATTTGTCATATACTTCATTTCATCTTATCTTTACATCATATTGTACTTCCTTATATTTTCATTTTGTACTTTTCATATCTTTATAATAATTTTACATGATTTTCATATCTGATCTTTTACCATATCTGTGCTTTCATATTATCTGTCATATACATTTTTGTGTCATTGACACTTTATTTCTTGTACTTGTATACTTGTTATATACTTTTCTCTTTCATATACTGTACTTGTTCATATACTATACTTTCATATATTGTACTTTCATATACTGTATTTTCATATACTGTCATCTTGTACTTTACTTCTTGTTCTTGTAACTGTATACTATCGTCGCGTAAGCGATCTTTATCTTCTCGTATCATGTTATATATTATATGCATTTCATTTGCATATACTTGTCACTATACTTTTCTCTTTCATATAATGTATTGTTTCATATACTTTTCATGTCTTGTACTTTTAAGTATCTTTGTGTCTTGTACATTTTCATCTTGTTCTTATAAGCATCTATACTTTCATCGCATGCGATCTTGTCTTACCGTATAAATGTATTACATCGTATCATTTATATGGGATTTCATGTTTGCATATACCTTAGAAGTGGATACGGGAATAGCTGGCAATAATGAAGGTACTATCAGCATCTGAGCGGTGATCTGCAATAATATCTTGAAGGTATCGTATTGCCGAGACGGTGACTTTCTTATGCGTATGACCCAAACGGGGCACGCTAATGATCAAACGGGATCTATATCATCGGCAAGCGGGGCGCGATATCTATGTATGTTGCGACAATGTAGCCGCATAAGTGCGCATCATCCTCTTAGGATTACAGCCAGAACCGTCCCGAGTGTATTTTATATTCGATAAATATACCATATTCAGAATAATTATTATTATTCGGTGTCATGCGATAATGCTATTATTACTAATCTGATTCGTTATCATATTTGTAGCTTCATATCACTATTCTCATATTTCTTTATTTAATCATGTATATCGTTTAAATATATGTGCATTTTTATATAGCGTTTAGTTTAAATGTTTGCATTATTCGTATTTCATATTTACTCTTATTACTCATATCATGTTCTATCATATATTCATCTCATATATTAGTATATATATCATTTGCATATAACCTATCATTTGTACATTTATAGCATGTATTGTATAATCGTATACTTCATAATCTCATGTATTTCTATCATATATTTCTTAATCATTTACGTATTTAATATTCATAGTACTATTCATTTATACGTATTTACTATTCATAGCACTATTCATTTATACGTATTTTACTATTTATTGACATATTCACTATTCCGTATTCACTATTCCATATTTAATATTCACTATTCACTATTTAAATACGTATTTGTTTACGTATTTACTATTCATTCATACGTATTATTTACTATTTGTATACGTATAATTTACATATTTAGACGAAAATTCATCGTAACTGTCGCTATTAACATTCATTTATTGATGTTCACTGTTTATCATTTACTATTCAATATTTACTATTTACTATTTACTATTTTCTATATTTACTATTTACTATTAACTATTTACTATTTACTATTAACATACGTATTCATTTATTATTTATATACGTATAATTTATATGTTAGATAAAAATCAATGCGTCCAGTTATTAAAAATATTAGCTGTTACTATTCATTATTTAACATTTACTATTTTACTATTTACTATTAACTATTTATTGTTTACTATTTTCTATATTTACTATTTACAATTTACTATTAACTATTAACTATTAACTATTTACTATTTACTATTTTCTATTAACATATGTATTCATTTACTATTTATATACATTATGATTCAGTATTTAGACAAGAAAATTAAATACGCTATAGGTTGTGGCTAAATATTTTATTATCTTCATGGCATTTCGCGATGTGTGGATTAATTTAACGCCAGTTTCAAATACAGTCCCGTAAATAGAAGGCATAGATATGAAAAGCAACGTAAAGTTTTAAATTTTTAATTAAAAGCCGTGACTCTCGTGTTTTTAGTTTGTATCATATAAATCGAGTAAGTAACACCTTACTTGCAGTGGTCCCGTGGTCAGATTTAAAGTATATCGAAGAGAAATGAAGAAAATATAAATTAAAAGAAATTTCTTTCTGCTCCTCTCTCACGACCGTCATTCTTATTCTTTTTATTATATTTTTTAAAAGTGGGACTACATATCCTTTTCTTCCCCCGACATTAGTTTTATATAAAGCAATCGTTTAGATGGGATTCGATTTTATTTATCGCAGTGAATATTCTTTTATATTACCATTTTAGAATTTTCTTAAATACCGTTTTCAATTCATTTCTTATCTGTCGCGCAGAAATTCATTAAAATATTGTTTAATATCGAATTTATGAGTCGGCCAGGTAGCTGTAGATTTGTGAGGCAATTTAACAGCGCAGTCCGTTTAATAATCCGAGATACGAAAAATTTATGTTTCCCTGAGTCATTCCAGTACTATTACAAAACGACAAAATTACCGTTTTACCCTTTTTCATAATAATTTCATTTTTTCGACGAATCTGATTTAACTTATTTTATCACACTGCTTGTATTACTCATGATATGGTATATTTGGGATATTCACAGTGGTGGCCAAAGTGGGAGTGGGAGTGGGAACTATTCTAGGGGACCTATGGATAAATTCTGAAAACCCATGCCTCGTCAAAGTACTTTGAATTGAGGTGGAAAGCGAAGAAAGAAATGAAGTGTGTAGAAAAATTACAGTAGTTTATGTATTCAAAAAGGTCTCCCATTCAACCTTTGTGAATGATCTTGGTAGTTCGTGATGGATGTTGTTGCAAATTTTGGGCCCAGGTTTAAGCCTCCATTTATGCACGAATTGAGGACATGGATTCTTAAAGAATAGGTGAATGACCTAGGTATCATTATGGAAGATCACAAAAGAGCTTAGAAACAATATGGATGTTCAATTATGTCAGATGGTTGAACGGATGGAAAGAATAGGTGTCTTATCAATTTTTTGGTGAATAGTCATGCTGGAACTTGGATTATGAAATCAATTGATGCCGATACAATAAAAAATGAAATTGATGTTCAAATATCTTGATGACGTGGTTGAAAGGTGGGGAGGAGAATGTTATACAAGTCATCAACGTATACAATTACCTTGAATGGTGGAATGAACATGAAAAAAGAGGAGAAGATTGTGGTGGGCTGTCTTTGCGCATTGTATTGATTTGATGTTGGAGGATATTGGAAAGGTAAATGTTCATGATACTTGTAAGACCCGAGAAAATTCCAATTTTCTCAAGGGGTAAATAATGTTCAATTTGAAAATCAAAAATTTTTGGATCTCGGATGGCCAGAAAGCGGACTTCCCGTTGAAATCGTCTCGCGAAATTTAGCTACCGCATCGAATTTCGTTGGATTCCAAGGTAGTCGGGATTTCACGTTTTGAGGCGTATGTGACTCGGATGACACATGGCAAGGTTCCACATCCTAAGAAAGAGTGACACTTGCAAAGCCACAAAGGGGTCAACTGAGCAACGCTCACAACGAGCCATGTGTGGGAAAAGGAATTCCACGGTCCATATCGAGCCATGGTTGATGATGTCATAAAAAGAGAAATAACGGCAGCGAATAAAGATAAATTTGACGCCACACAAACGGTTGGGGAGGAAAAGTGGGAGAGAAATTTCCCCTCCTTTGACCCCACAGGTCATTCAAAGTGGAGAGAAAACAACAAAGGAGAGAAACCATAGAAACAGAAGGAAAATCGAGAAAGCTATAAAAGAAAAGGTTGTTAAAAAGCCGGCGAATAAAGGAAAAGAAAACGTGGAGGGAAGAAAGAGATGCAAAGTGGGCCAAACATGAAGAAATCCTGTAGAGAGAACGTCTCGACTTCTCTCTAGATTTGTGAAAGCGATCCGACCGTTTACTTCCTTCGAGACAAGAAGGGAAGCTGCTCTACACGAGGACAAATGCAAGTGGGATCGCTGGCGTTCTTCAAACTCCAAGATAGGATATTTTCCTACTTTATTACTTTTTAGCCTAAAGGCTTTATAATGGCAAGGGTTACTTATGGGAGGCCACATAAACTAGTTCCAAGCTTTGGAATTAAAGGGTATGGATTTCATGATCAAGCTCTTACATACAATGACCGGAGTTAGGTTTGAACTAAACCGGAAGTCGAGGAATGTTTTTTGTTGTTTGATGTGGGATGACAAGGATTGGAACCAAAATGTCATAAGGCCGTGGAGGTACCTGCTGAATGGTCCCAAGTTGCGACCCAATTGTGTAAGTAAAGCGTCACAATAACACTGGCAGTTATGCGGGAATGCGACATTTGGAGCGTTATCTGATATTAATATGGGCTGTGGCTGGTGACATATTATATGTATAAATTATAATCATTCATGGTGTGTAAATGTTTACGTAGTGACTATTCACGATGTAACATGGAGGAAATGGCATTTACACTGTGCATTAGACATGGCTTACCGCATCGTCAAGCCCGTGGTGAGAGGCGGGTTTATTTACCAGCCACGTGAACTGGCCGAACTCCTGGAGAAAATGACGTAGTCCACAGATTCAGTGTGTAAGATGATCAAAATGTTAAATTATTTGTTTCATATGTTAGGGTGATCCTTCCGCAGAAAAAGTCCAAACATAATCACTGCTGAGATATTAACTGATGTTCAGAAAATGTTGAGTACACAAGTACATTCCTATAAACCCTGGAATCCGTGGCCCACAAATGAAAACAAATCAGGTTTTGATAAACAAAACGAGGGTCTCTGTAATGGTTTTATCATGGTGTGTGACCGGTTTTATTCACGCTGCATTCCGTGAGAGCCTGGCTGGGGATCGTGTCGTGGAGCATGAGGGCCTGGATCTCAACGCATGACATGTATATTTCATATAGTAGTAAATACCAATGGTCGTGATTTACTTGTTTATATATGCCACTGATATACTTTCATGAGTAACTTAGCAGAAACTTTCACTGGCTTTGCTCACCCCGTCGTGATCACCTTGGCCATGACTATCCGTAGAGCTAAGACGCAGTAGAGGTAGTTTTTTGAGAAGAAAGCCAAATCAGGCTTTGAGTAAATATTTATGGGGAATATAAACTTTGCAGAAGATATGGAAACTATGAGAATATAGTAGATTATTTTGGTTTTATGAGTATGGATGTATGGGCCCCATATAGCTATTTTACTCATGTGTGTGTCTCGTAACATGAGATGAGTAGATTTCCGCGGATTGACGGGTAGTCAACGGACACCCCGGGTTTAGGGGCGTCACAATACTACACTTGCTCGAGCTAGGCAAGTAGTGAAGTTCATATATGGGCATACTTGGGTTCTTAGCTTGATGAGAACATTTAATAAAATCATAAACTTCTTCAGTTCAAAGAATTACACGGTTTGCTACTTCATTTCTACTCTCTAAAGCCTTTATAAGCAAAGCAAGCTCTATAGCAATGTTCTCCTTTAAAACTGCTCAAGCAAATGGGCATTAAAAGGTATGGGAGCTTCTGAACTGTTGGTTGTTTGATCCAAATTCTTTGGGCCTCATAAGCTGCTTTTGCATAAAGACCACCGTTTCTATTAGTTAGTGTCTTGAGAGAGGTTTGATTCGTAGAAAGACCGTACCATGTGGCTTATATTTATGAGCCGATGGATTCTCGCTAAGGAGAAGATTGTATTTAATCGCAAGGTGCAGAGAAAATATGGCCCGATTGTAGAAAATTTGACAAGATGACTTCGTAACTCACCACCTTACACGTAATAGTTACTATCTTAATCATCAATTGCGGTATGGGGATAAGTTCTCTAATGTTGATGAGTTGAGGAAGGGATTATTTAAATGCATGGATAGGATGTTGGATTATCAAGAATGTTTAAAAGCCGATTATCTCGCTGACCTATTTTACCAAGCAATGGGTGAATTTGGAGTCAGATACATTGATTCTCGAACATTAAGAAGTCCTACAAGTTGGTGAGGCTGAGGTTCCAACACCAGTTGCAAAGTTCGCTTATTCGAGTCCTTAGCCTTATTTGTAGTGCTTCGGGATGTAAATACTGGAACACATTTGAATCTAAGAATATTTCTATTTTTGTAAATTTTTATACACAGACGAGATTTCACTGTTAGACAACTTATTTATTTTAACACATAAATTTCTTTATTTTATTATTTGTAGATAAGAAGAAAAAAAAGAAATAGACTCCTGAACATCAAAGGTTGAATGCTCAGCAAAGTGGTGGCAAACACTAGATCATTTAATCAAGTCACAAAGAAATAAATGTTGATCCGATTTGGTAGAGAGGATTGATTCGATGATGAGGATCATGGAGTAAAGAAGATCCCCTCCTCCCCTTGGATCTTTGCTGGCTTCTGTGGATGATGAGTTATCCCAATGTTGATGCTATTAGAGTTGTGTCATCCCACTCCCAAATGCACTCAAGATCGTTCAGATCATACTTCTTCACATTCAAAAGCGAAACATAACGAACACGTTAAGTACTCAAAAATTGAAGTCATAAATTTGATTAAATTTAATAAAAAACTTATAATATTTATACCTAATTAATAATTTATAATAGGTACACAGGCAAAGGCAGCAGGCGAGCTTCAATTTGACACCGGCTGAAGAGAAGATTTACATGCTTTTTATCTTATACTATCATATACTATACTTTCATATGATATTCATATACTGTGCTTTTCATATGCTTTTCCTATACTTTATCTGTCATATACATTTCGTGTCATTGACACTTTATTTCTCAGACTAGAGTACTTGTCATATACTTTTCTCTTTCATAATCGTATTGTTCATATACTTTCATCTACTCAGATTTCTTTCATATACTCGTCATCTTGTACTTTACTCTTGTTCTTGTAACTCGTCTATACTTTCATCGATAAAGAAATAAGCCATGAGCCACACACATATTCTATACATGTCATTTCCTTTTAGGTTTATGTCCTGCATATACCTTAGAAGCCGACACTGAAACTAGCAGGGCCCAAAGGCGTTGTACTCACCGTACCAAACAGCCGGGTCTATAAGGGTCCGAAGGGTCATATCGCATCGAAACAACGATCTCTATCTCAGATGACTCCAAACGGTCCGCTATAATGATCCAAACGGGATCTATATTATCGACAAACGGGGCTTCAATATTCAGAACTGGGGAGGCCGCAAAGAATCGTGATCCTCATAGGCATGCTCTATTTATCCCTCTACCAAAGTTCTAAGCAGTATTGAATCAAGTTAGTGTATTTTATATTCAAGAATATCTCATATTCCCCGAATAATTATTATTATTCGGTAATCATATGCGATTACTTCAAGGGATTACTTTAATCGAATTTGTTCTCATTCAGCTTCATATAACTATTCTCATATTTCTTTCTTTACAATATACGAGTATCATTTCATATACGCTTTTATTCTATATCGTGATTCTCGCTCATGTTTTAAATGGTTCATATTCCATTTTATCTCACTCTGTATTCATATCATGTTCTATCATATATCTATCTCATATATTAGTATATAACCAATTAGATCATATTTTGTCATCTACTGCAATATCTTATGCTTCTTGTTAACTTATATATTCAGAATTTCATCAACACGATTTTGCATTTTTCATATATATATTTTAAACTTCCACCATAAAGATTCGCATTTATTTATCATACATGTAACTATTTTCCTATCATTTGTACATTTATAGCATGTGTTGTCTAATCGTATACTTCCTAATTTCATGTATTTCTATCCTATATTCCTATATTCATATTATTCATAATACGAGTTAATATCATTCTACAGATTTACTATATTCATTATATTATTCATTTACGTATTTTACTATTCATTTACGTATTCACTATTCACTATTTACTATTTACTATTCAATATTCACTATTTAATGTTCACTATTCACTATTTACTATTCACATATGTATTCATTTACGTATTTACTATTCATATACGTATTTATTTACGTATTTAGACGAAAATCCATACTTCGTGGAGTTTGACGAAACTCCAAAATTTTGGTACCCATGCGTAGCTCGCGATGCGTGGATCAAATTTTGCCTCCCGGTCTCGACCAATTCGACCGCCGAAGTTTTCATAGATCCGAGAAAAACCAAACATAGGATTTTCCGACCAATTGAAACTCGACAAAATCCCGCGGTTTTGTTCTCAATGCGTAGCCCCCGCCGAGCAGAGCACTTTTCCTCGCCCGACGACCCGACGATCCGCTTTCCATATATCGGGGTTATATAATGGCAGAAAATAAAACGAAATAAAAAATTCCTCCTTTTCATGCACTCTTATGTCACCGTCCGCCTCCTTTTTAATTTTTTTTATTTTTATTTTTTTAAAGTGGGACTCATATGTCCATTTTTCTTTCATTTCTTGGTCCGTTTTAGCTCCGAAACAAATTATTTCGTCCCGGTTTCAATTTTCTTTATCCTAATTGAATATTCTTTAAATATTTACCATTTTTCGAGATTTTTCTCAAATCCCGCTTTCGTGCTTTTTCACTTACACCACTACCTAGAAATTGTGAAATATTTCAACTGCTCCTGAATTTAACGAAATTGACAGTAGAAGCTAGATTTCATGAGACTAATTTTTACTACAGAAATCTGTTTGGGCCATCCGAGATCTAGAGAATTTTATAGGTTTCTCTGAGCCATTATAATACTATTACAAAACGACAAATCACTGCTTTAATAATACAAAATTTCATTTTATCAACTATAAAATTTAATTTATTTTATACCTCTAAAACACAAGCAGAAACCCATAGATATTTTTACATAAATCTATTTTCTATTTTATGACTTTTGTTATGAAGCTGTAAAGTAGTGAACTAGCACGTTTTTTTTTTAATAATCTTAATAATTGTATTTCTTCGTTGCTTTTATCAAGTTATTTTACTTAGTATATTTTAAAATATTAATTGAGACTGTATATACTGCAGAGCCCAAAGCCATGCACTTGCTTCCTGTGGAAGCTTAAGTGTCTGCCTCATGAACACAAAAACACCACTTATGCTACTTTTAAAACTTTGAGTTTTGTGAGTGGGTGTGTTTTATTTATTAATTTATTTTTATGTTTATTTTATTTCAAAGATGATGTAAGTTAGAAAGTTGTTACTATGGGGTTGTTTGTTTTTTGACTTTTTACTGGAAACTAAATAGCTTAATGATCGCCAAATACCGCTTTGTTCTAAAATTTTTCACTATTTACGAACAAATTTTTGGTGTTTTAAATAAAAAGCTAAAATATTCTCGGATTTTTTCATCAAAATAAGAAACACTTCACCATTACTGAATAAGGAGGAGGGTTAGCAACACTCACTATTAAGGATAATAGTGAGGGGGTTCGAACTGGTGGTCTTAATCGACCCATTTATTTTTCTGAATTCTACAACCCATCCCATTTAAAAGTTAAATACATGGCTGGCAAACCTATCCTAGTTTCAACCTTTTTTATCCTATCTATTTGAGTGGCAAAAGTTGGGAATTGTTTGGTTTTTATTTTTTAAAATTATTATTGAGTATTAGTTTCAAAACATAAAGAATATATTTTATGTTATTCAAAAACTGCTTTATTTTAAACTATTGCTTTATTGTGTTTTCTATTTTCACAAAAAAAACCAAACATATTCTCATTGTTTTCCTTGTTTTCCCATTTTTTAAGAACAGAAAACAACTTTGGAATTATTTTTTTATCCTTACTCTATCTTGAGTGGCAAAGTCAGAACTATTTATTATTATTTTTTTAAAATCATGGAGAATAGTTTTTGAAAACACAAAGAATATATTTTTTACAAGGGTCTAAACGTTTTTTGTTTTCATCCAAATTTAATGCTTTATTGTGTTTTTTCTTTTTTTATTCACAAAAAAAAAAAACAATAAAAGAACCAAACATGTTTTCATTATTTTTCTTCTTTCCATGTTTTTGTAATACATCAGCTTTGAAACTTTTTATTTTATCCTTACTCTTATCTTGAGTGGCAAAGTAAAGTTGGAGAATTGTTTGGTTCTTATTTTTAAAATTGTTTTTGAGAATAGTTTATTCACAAAGAACATATTTGATGTTCTTTGAAACGTTCTTCTAAATTTAGTGTTTTATGTGTTTTCTTTGTTTTTTTTGTTTTTTACAAACATATAGAGATATATATACAACCAAACTTATTACTATTCTGGGCTTTTTAAGTAATGTAAAACAGTTTTGAAATTGTTTTTTTTTATCCTTATTTTATCTTGAGTGGCAAAAGTTGGAATTTCACTACTTGGTTTTTCAACTGACAACGAAAGCTTCAAAACATAAAAACATCATTTTTTATGTTATCTGAAAACTGTTCTTGTTTTTTAAATTTAGTGTTTACTTTTTTTTTTTCTCTATTTTTCAAAAAACAAAAAAACAAAAAAAAACAAAAAACCACACGTGTTTTAGTTAGACGAGAAGATGGACTCAAATATAATTTGTATATAAATATTCATCAATTATCTATAGAAGGATTTGTCATAGTTTCTCAATCTTCTCCTTCACTGTAAATAAAAAGAAGAGTGAATTTCTTAGAGTTTCAATGGCAAAGATGAAAAGCATTCATTTTTATGAACATATTGAAAAATATAAATGCAAATTCAAGTCCATTTGTTCAACAATAGAATGGAACAAAATATCGTCCTTATTCAATGATAATTTTTATTTTTGAGTAATTGAGCAAAACAGTAAAACCTTAATCAAAGATGTTTCGAAAATAATTTGAGAATAAGAAATAACACTTAAGTGTTATTATTAAAATTGTTTAGCAAAAAAAATTAATCTCTTTTAAAAAAGTTATATTACCTTGTTGTGCATTGATAATGATCTAATCCAAAGAAAATGAAGGTTTGTGTCGCTTTAAGCTACGAGCAATCAAACCTTATGTAAATTGACAGTAATGAACTGGGTTTTGAGCCTGACAATTTAGGAATAAAATTTTGTAATTTTATAAAATAGATAGTGGCTGTCCTGTTCAAAAGAATACAACTAAAAAAAGGAATAAATAGATAAAGCAACACTATCTTTAAATAATAAAATGAATATAATTACACTTAAAAGAACGCTTTGAGATTACTGTGTATCTTTTATCCAATCGCCTCGTCTTTGAATTGGTATTTTTATAATTAGTGTGGCTTTGGGAAAAACCCGCTGACAGCAAAGTTGCGAGTGGCAAAAGGAATAACTAGCCTTATCCCATCAAGTTCTGCCTTCGCTTTCACTTGACAACCCAACCGAGACCTGCAACCCCCCACCCCCAAAAAACAGTAACAACAACCAATGTTTTAAAAACCGGATCGATGATTGAATCAAAAAAGTTACCGATTCACAGCTCACTAGTTGAATCGACGGTCGAACCGTGGTTGAACCGATGACATCATAAATAGATAATTAATATATTATTAAAAATAAATATGATTATAAATGGATTTGATCGATTCAACCGCCGATTCGATCAGTTTAACCATTATTAATTCGACCAGTTCAAAGAAAAACGGTTTTAATCTTTGAATCGGACTGGTTTTGATGTCGGTTCACAGTCCAATGGTCTTTGTTTTGTTTTGTTTTTTCTTTTGGAATCCAGAAAATAGCAAGGAAAGAAAATTTGGAAGAAAATAAAAAATAGGTTTGAATACGAAAGGGGGGTTTCGGGTTCATGCTAAAACAAAGAGAGTAGTAGACTTACGTTTGTGTAAGGCCAAAAGCCAATCCCAACATGTCATCTTCTTTGATGCTTGGCTCTTCCAATTTATTGTAGTATTCCATCTCCTACAAAACCACATTACATTAATCAAACCAAAATCTCTTTCTACCACCCAACTTCAAATGGATTTTTTGACTGGAAAAGAGTCTAATATCATACCTTCACAATCAGGTGACATGTGGAACATGAAATCATCTGATTGCATGCGCCTAAATATCAAATCAGAATAACATAATTAATTAATTATCATATTTACACCAAAGAAAGGGTTAAGCAAAATATGCAAGAAACAATTAAAAAAACATGCATCAGAATTCGTACCTTCAAGTTCTATATCATTTTTATGAGCAGCTTCCAACATAGTCATTCCTATTGGAACCTTTATATGATGTTCCTCTCCGCCCCTACCAATAAATATAACCGATATCCTGCACAATTAAATATAACAAGGATGAAATTCCTTGATAATAATCTCACAGCTTTATAAGGCATAATATAAATTCCAAAATTTCAAAACCAGTATTCAACAAAAGAGGATTGGATTGTATAAATTCCAAGAGTAAACGTGTTTTAAAAAGGAACAGTAAAGTAGAATAGGCGGCAAACTTCTCCAACAAGGTGCAAACCTTGGCTACTGAGGCTTTATAACTGGGGAGTGGTTCTGTTGTTGTGCCTCAGCACATTTGGCGAGCCTTTCACCAGTTTCGATAATCCAAAATAAATGCAGAATTGAGTTAAGAGCATAGTTTCAAAAGGCGTAAAGGCTCTTGGAGCCTTGAGGTGCACCCCAAGGCTTGGACTTTTGTGAAGTGAAATGTTAAAGTATGATTATATTAATAAAAAATTAAATATTCCTAATATTTAAAGAAAAACTCAATGAAAAAAGTGGTAAAATTATATAAATTTCAAGAATAAAAGTGTTTTTAAAAGAAGTTATGGTCTATAAGGCACAAGCGCACCTCTTCGGTAAGGCACATGCCTTGGAAGGCAAAACATAATAACTAGGGAACGGCTGTGCCTTGAGCCTAGACACACTTTAAGCTCACCTTTTAAAACTATGGTTAAGAGGAGGAAAAGTAGAGGCATGATGTGTTTCTGGGATAGCAAGTTCTTATAAGAAAATTGGTGTGTGCTATAGAATGTCCATATTCTCAATGGTTCACCGTTCACAGCTTTATTCCAGTACTTATATAACGTGAAACCTAGAAGCTTACTTTTCCCTGTCTTCATCCTCTTGCCAAGAATCATTTTCAGCAGCTGTGGTAGAAAAAGAATGGTGCCCCTGAAAAAAAGATGTTTTAGTTAGGAAAATACAAATAGTGGCTTAGAAAAATTGATTCTAACTTAGGGTTTAAGAACTAGAAAATTGGATATGGAGAAACTTGCATAAAGCAAAAGATATTGGCACAATTCAAGGGTAGCCCATACAATTCACAGTTTAGAAAATTTTTCCCCAAATTTTGATTGTCATGGACTGCCTTCATTAATAGTTTATATTCAAACCTTTTTTTTGATCAGTAATAGTTTATATTCAAACCTATTATACAGTAACTGATAGCCTATTTGCTAGCTAGCATAAAAGAGAGCTATAGATGTCTGGAATAATAATAAACTTAAATGAGAATCAACAGCCACGGGGAAAACTACTTCCATACAAGAAAAACCATATCTACAACTGGAGGTTTCACAAAAATCTAGTTAACAAACAAACTCTTTTCTTTTTCCTCTTCTTTTTTTTCCTTCAACCAAGAGTTTAACTGCTGCATCCACTCCTCTCTCTCTCCTCCCTTCCTCCCTCCCTCAAGAGCCATGGGGAAAACCACTTACATACAAGAAAAACCATAACTACAACTGAAGGTTTCACAAAAATCTAGTTAACAAACAAACTCTTTTCCTTTTCCTCTTATTTTTTTTTTCCTTCAACGAAGAGTTTAACTGCTGCATCCACTCTCTCTCTCTCTCTCTTTCTCTCTCCCTCTCCCTCCCTCCCTCAAGAGCCATGGGGAAAACCATTTACATACAAGAAAAACCATATCTTTTTTTTTTTGATCGATAAAAAGCAAATTTATATAGAAAACAAAAGAACCCTAGAGTACACGGGACGTGAACAAAAGGGAACTAAAGCACCAACAACAAAGAAAACAAAACCCACCAAAAAACTACCTACTCCCCAACCATGTAAAAAGTCTATGTTCAATGTGTATTATACAAGAAAAACCATATCTACAACTGAAGGTTTCACAAAAATCCAGTTAAGAAACCAACTCTTCTTTCTCTCTCTCTCTCCTCTCTCTTTTTTTTTTTTTTTCAAATTGCACTTGTTATGTACTATAAGATCCAGAACATGATTAGAATAGTGGCAATAGCAAGTGGTCACTAGTTACGTACTTACGTGAAGTCACCATCCACAGATTTCAGCCTTTCAACACAACTTTCATTGAAATGGAGTTCCCAACTAAGTAAAGCACAAGAAACAAGAAATCTTATGCTTGTAAACAGTTATATTCTTCAAAAACTCCAATAAATCACCATGTAGCTTTTCCAAAGTATGACCATAGGAATTTGCTGCAATTAGAAACTACTTCCACAAAGTGTTAAGGCAACAAATTAGGGATAATTCCTTGCAATTAGAAGAAAGAGCACTAACCAGATGCTGTAAACATTGATAATAAGGCCTATCCATTCTCGAGACAGATTTATATTTTCCTGGAAAAATTGAACCATTTAGGGTTAAATAAGAATCAATAAAAATACTTATCAAAGGAAAACAAAATGAAAAAGAAAAAGAATCAATAGGAGTCATGTTGTCCACACAATACAAGAAGTCAAGCCTACCAGACGAAAACATGGGGAGCAAAGTGAAATCATCTATGGATAGTTATTCATGTGATCCAAGTGTCTTAAACAGCATAAAAAAGAAATAGTACAAGTTAACCCGTAAAAAGTATCCTTTATCATTCTTCCATTTTTCAATATTGTGCATTGTATCGTATGTCATAAGTGTTCTTTATATATAGAAAACCATGTATATGTGTGAATACATGGTAAAAGTATGAAGAATAAAGGTATTACATGTCCAATTTTATGGAAGATAATATGACCTAAAAAGTTAATTTATATCATATAATATGAAAACATTGAATGTTAACGTTTGGCAAGTGTGCGCCCGTGTGTTTGACCTTGTGTGTGCGTGTTGTATTAAAAGTTCCAACTTTTCAGACTCATCACCATTCTTTGCTGGATAAAAATTTAATAATGATAATTATTATTATAATTTAATCACAATAATAATAATAATAATTCATTGAGTAAAAGTTTTTATTCACTAATCCATCATTATTTACATTGTCAATATCTGATCGTTCAAAATGAAAATTTCTCTATTATTCATTGTAAAACAAACTTATTTGACTTCTAATATAGCATTTGATAATAAGAATACAAGCTTTTCATATAAGATTATTTTACCTTTTCTCCTTTTTATGATCAATTTTTAATTTTTTAGAATATGTTCAATATGATATGGTCCATTTGTCTAACCAAATTTTTTTTTTTTTTAAAATTTTCAAAAATTATAAAAAATAGTTAAAGATGTATGCATCGTTGTATTGTTATATCACTATTATCGTAAGATATGAGATTAATTTTCATAAGAAAATGTATCGTATTGTTGAATAGGTTCATGTATAATAGGTTTTTAAATAACCATGGAGGCTGCTATCTCGAACTAGCAAACAAAAAGAGCATCATGTAATAGGTAACCCTAAGAAACGCTAAGGCTTCGTTTGGAACTGGAAAGTACTGAGGAAAGAAAATAGAGAAGAAAAATTGAAGGAAATAAAATTTGGAGAAAAATTAAAAAATATGTTTAAACTTAAAAAATCAATTCTAAAATGTTTATTCAAACTCATTTTTATTTTTATCTCTTTATTATGTAAGGACTAAGAAATTCAAAAATATGTCAAATTTCGAGGAATTTTGATTATATTTGATTTTCTTTTATATGTTCCATGGTGAAACCAAACATGAGAAAATCATTTTCCTTAGTATTTTTTTCCTTTCCCTAGCATTTTCCGAGTTCCAAACAAAGCCTAAATGATGATGAGCCTGTGCACTTGATAGAAATGCTTTCACCGATGAATGATGTAATGTGTAGAAAGGATGTGCAATAAGAAATGCTAAGAGATTGTGTATTCAATCTTTAACCATAATTTCCAAAAGAGGATAAGAAATCACAACAAAATGGTCCTTAAGAGCAATAAATTGATTAATATCTGGGAGCAACTAAACATGTTGAATTCAAAGACAAATAACAGGAAAGATAAGGAAGAACCTTGTCATTAAAATATTTCAACTAATCCTGCTACCTCTGGGTGAAATCAACATAATAAGAAGAATGAAAAGTAAACACAAAATCAACAGAAAAATAAGTTTTCAACAAAGACACCTTTGCAGAGGTCTTTGACCATCCATGTTCCAACTCTTGAAAGTCTAGAAATTAACATAATTGCTTCTCCCAAACTCAAACCTGAATCAGAAAATAGATACATGCAAAATATTACAATTCATGGAAAATATTACTTCCAACAGTTTGGTTCAAATAAGGGACACATTCATAGAGGGGTAGTATTAGAGCCTTAGTCATATGCCAGAAATCCATCTTCAAAGGTTCAGAAAATTTCAGTTTCACAAGTACACCTTTACAACCTCAATCAATGGCAATTGGGGTTGATGTAAAGCAAACCCAAGACCAGAAACAAAATTGGTGACACAACTTTTAGCAGTAGTGAGGTGAAGATGGATGAGAATTATACTCTCGAAATAAGAGTAAGGCAAAAAGTAGAGCATATCCAGAGAAGGAGGAGGAAGCATGTGAAGGAATGACAAGAAGATATTTGAACTTTTTTTTTTTTTTTTTTTTGATAACCATGGATGTCCGAGCCAGATTTACTTACCTCGACTAATTCCACATGGCCCTGAAGTTAACTGTCGGGTCTAGTGGTCCTAAGGGGACTTAAACCAGTGACCATTGGGTAACCTAAACCCAATGCGTTTAGCAACAGAGCTAACCCTCGAGATTATATTTGAAAATAAATTCTGAAGAGATAATTCATGGTAGCACCAAAAGAATTATAATGATCAGCAGTCAGAGAGGATGGTGAGGAGCTCTCTATACTTTGCTTTACTCTGAAGATTGTCTAGGTTTAATGCATGTTCTAACCAATGTAATAGTAAGAGGATTATGAGGAGCTAGTTAAATTTTCTTTTAATTTTCTAGTTGTCTAGATTTAAACATATTTGTTAACCATTTTTCCATGCCTCTTATAGCAATTTTCTAGACCAGAACAAAGTTTGCCTTGGTTCAAGATGTCAAATACTTCAAATTGGGATTTTAGACATGGAGCATGATCTCCTTTAGAGTTATCTAACTAACTGAAATCTAAATGATCAACTTGTTGATTCATTCTAGAAAGAAGAAGAAAAAGGAAAAGGAAAAATGAGAGCAAACTAACAACCGAAAACACAAAACAAAATTAGTATCTCATCCACCATACAAGAAAGAGGCAGGAACACAGTCCAAGATGCGACATTTCAAAGAGATTGTACATTGCAACCATTTACATAAAAAAAAAAAAACAGAAATCAGAATAAAAATGCCTAGAAAAAAAAAAGGTTTTTTTTCCCTACAACAATAACAAGTCAAAAAACAACAACTAACCCACTGTTTTTTTTTTCTCTACAACAGATATCAACTACGCAGAAAAAATAACCCCTCAACCGGACCCTAACCATAGTTGTGAAAGTCCTTTTCATCTCAAAAACCCAGGTGCAAGTTCTCGATCTTTTCTTTCCCATCTCAAAAAGGAAAAATCAAATTTTTGAAGAGAAATAAGAAATTCTAGTTCAAAGAATAAAAAATCAAAACCTCTTCATCGCATGGTTCAATGTTATGAAACCCTAGTTATTAAGGATTTGTTCCAAGTTATGGCTTTATTTTATTATTATTGTGCGAATTTAGTTATTTCAGTTACATAATGGGCCATGTGGCCAAGTGGAGGTGGTAGTGGATTATTAGTGTTATCGGTAGGGGCAGGGTTGCATAGTCTTTGCCTATTTTGTGTATAGTTCAGTTTAATGGTCATTTGACTAAGTCTAGTTGTCCTTTTTATTCTCATGACTATGGAATGAAATGGATTTTCGGAGTTGCGATCAAATAGCTGCAGTCAAGTTTACTCCCGTTGATTTTATTCAATTTTCCAGCAACCATAGCAGTGGTATCAGAGCCACTACTGCACCATGGCTGAGGGGACACGTCAGTCTCTACTGTCTGAGGCAGTCTCCATGCTCAAGGAGGAAACTGCTCACCTGCGGAAAGAGCAAGACAAACAGAACTCATGCTGGAAGCCATGCTGCAGCAACTCAACAGCTTGGCAAACAGTTATGAGCAATTAGCAATCCACAAAAATAGCCAAAATGGGGGAAATGGAGGTGAAGGGTCATCCAACACTAAGGTCAGTTTTTCGCTAACACGATGTTTGAGGGAAATAGGGGAATACAAGTTAGAACTCTTAGGCTTGATTTTCCCAAATTTGATGGGTCGGAACCAATGGATTGGATCCTTAAGGCTGAACAATTCTTTGAGTATTTTTGCACTCCTGATGATAAAAATTAGATATTGCATTCTTCCATATGGAAGGCTTTATCATGGTTTGATGGTTAAAGGACTCCGGGTCCTGTCGGGAGTTGATGATTTCAACACAGCCTTAAAGATAAGATTTGAACTTCTCTACATATGAGGATCCAGTAGGGGCTTTCACTAAATTAAAGCAAACAACTACTGTCGAAGAGTATCAAACTGAATTTGAAGTTTTATCTAACAAGATTAAGGGGCTCACAGAAGAATTCAGAATTTCTACCTTCATTAGTGGCCTAAAGGATGAACTGAAAATTATGGTAACCATGTTCAAGCCTAATACTCTCTCAGCTGCATTTGGGTTAGCAAAATTGCAGGAAGAAGACGTGGCAAGGAGATATAAGGGAGTCTCGGGTAAGCCTTACCACCCACCCTTACCAAACACAACTTATAATCCCAAAGTCCTTGCACCAATTCCCCTACACAGATTTCCCTCCCCACAGCCTAAAACCGAAACCAGAAACTACCCCGATATTCTTAACCAAAACCGAAAAACCTCCTTTTCCCATTAAAAGATCGACCGCCAAATGCAAGTGAGAGAAGGAGAAAGGACTATGTTTTTAATTGTGATTGTGTTCCACCTTGGGCACAAATGTAGCAAGCCAAGAATTTTTCTGTTGGAAGGATTGGAAGATCTTGAAGAAGATGAAGCTGAATCAAATGAAGGGAAGCTTAGCCATAATCCAACCTGAGAAACCCACCAAGAAGGGAGAAGAGTTAGGGGAGCTGTTAGGCATTTCCTTGAATGCCATGACAGGATTCTTATCTCCTAAAACCATGAGAATTGAAGGGTTTATTAACAACCAAAGAGTTTTGGTTCTTGTTGATACAGGAAGCACACACAACTTTGTGGATCCAAATGTAGCAAGAAGGGCGAAACTGGCAGTGGGAGACAACCACCTAACAGTTAAGGTAGCAAACAGGGACAGCATTCCTTGCACAGGTTACTGTAGGGCAGTGGCAATTCAATTACAGAACTTCAAAACTAATGCTAATTTGTATGTGTTAACTTTGGGAGGATGTGATGTTGTTTTAGGAGTTGATTGGTTATGCAAGACCCGAGAAATTCTAATTTTCGAAAATGCGAAATCAGACTTTCGCCAAAAATCCAAATTTGGCTATCTAGGATCTCGACACAAACGGATTTCGCCATAACTGCCTCGCGAATCTAGCTAACACGTCGAATTCCGAGACAATCGGAATTTGCACGTTTTTCGAGGCATCGAGTTTCGGGTGCCGGAAAACGACTTGTGATGTGACAAAAATCACATATAACATGTATTCATGTGTCATAAGTGCCATGAGTAGAGAGATGATGGAAATGGGCGGCCGAGATAGTGCCAAATGTCAAAAATCCAAGTTTAGGGACATGATTGGCATTTTTTAAATTTTAAAATGAATAAGACAAAATTGAAATAGCTTTCTTCCTCTTGAACATGAAATCGATGGCAATGGGAGATCCGACGAGGGTAGTAATGGACTCCTCTCTGATTTTCGAGATCTGACCGTCGAAATTCTTCGGAGCAAGAAGGAAAGCTGTACTACGCGGCGAGGGCAACGCGTGGGTACCGGATTTAAGAGTTTCGCTCACAAACTCGTGAGGTAGGGGATTTATCCTATTTGGTTTACACTTAGCTTCAAGCGCTTTCATGACGCTTTGGCCGGCTGGCGCTGAATCTGCCGCTGATTTCCATTCCAAAACTCGACCGGAGGAATTATGGAGCCTAAATGGATGGCCCGTGGATACCCGTGATCGCTGGGGCTTGCTGGTGTTGTTTCATAAATCATGAAATAAAATGTGTTTTGCTGGAATGAGGTCGAATGCTTATAGAAATCTGGGTTCACGGCGAAACCGATATTTGGTATTAGATATGAACAATGACCCGAGGGTTTCATTGTTCACATGAATAGCATAAAACAATTTCGCGCGAAAACGCTCTTGCCGAAAATATTCTGCTGAATCGCTTCTCGCCTCGATCATTCGCCCACAGCCTAATTTTGATGTAAAGGATTGTGAAATTACATGACATGTTGTGTGATTTAAATTTTGTGAATATATGCATGATTATATATTTACATGTGTTATATAATTGTATTGGAATTGGCAACATGCATTTCCATATGCACTGGGCATAAGAGGAAAGGCGCAAGCCAGCGCTTAAAGCTCAGCGCCACCACTCTGTGAAAACGCCGCTGTGTGAGGCGCAGGGGTGTGAGGCGCCGGAATTTGTGTCCAGCTTCGGCTTCAGCTTGTTTGGCTCACTGTACGCCTTCTTCCCTTTCTTCCCATTCTTCTCCTCTTTTTTTTTTCTTTTTTGGCCGTCAAAAATGGAGAAATCCAGAGCAGCTGCGGCGTCGGGGAGCAGCGGAGCCGAGAGCAACTGCGGCGTCGTTCTCGTTCTTCTCGTCTCTTTTTTTTTTTTTTTCTATTTTGGCCGTCGAAAATGGAGGAATCCCGGCAAACATTGTCGGGGAGAGGCGAGCCGCCAAGGCCGTCGAGCCTGACACTGCTGGAAGAAGAAGACACCCAACCCAAAACGACGCTGCTTTCGGGCTGGTGTGATTTTTAAAATCAACACTCCCAAAACGACATCGCTTTCGAGGTTACTCTTAAATCGTAACACCCAAAACGACGCCGTTCGAGGTGTTTTATTTTTTTAAAAAACGACGTCCCAAAATCTGCCGTTGGGCCTGAAGAACCAAACGGCGTCAAGTAGTCGTCTCACTTAAGCCCTAGTAAAACCCCTTTCTGATTTCATCCCAAAACCCCAAAAGCCTTCAAAAAACACTCTTAAACTGGGTTTGAAGAGTGGAAGAAGAAGAAGACTCAAAGAGGTATTTTTTTTTTCATTTTTCCTCATTTTTGTCAGATAAAAAATCTTATAAAAGTAGAGAAACATTCTTAGAACATTATTAAAATAGAGGGAAATTTTTTCAAAAACTTAGAAAAAATACGAAATTTTCAGAAAATAATGTATTAAAATAGGAAAATCTGGTACTCTCTTTCAGATTCTGTAAGATTCTTAGAAACATTATTAAAATGTAGGGAATTTTTTCAAAAAACTTAGGAAAAAAATACGAAATTTCAGAAAATTAATATACAAAATAGAAAAATCTAAATTTTTTCAGATTCTAGGAACATTATTAAAAACAGAGGAAAATTTTTTCAAAAAACTTTAGAAAAAATACGAAATTTCATAAACTTAGTGTACAAAATAGGAAAAAATCTGGAAATTTTTTCAGATTCTTAGAACATTATTAAAAATAGAGGAAAATTTTTTCAAAAAAACTTAGAAAAAAAATATGAAATTTCAGAAAATTAATGTACAAAATAGGAAAAAATCTGGAAATTAATGAAAAAATAGAAAATAAATTATGAAAAATTATGAAACAAATTGAACAAAAATTTAAAACAGTTTTATTTGTTTGGCAAACATATATGTTTATAATTTATAGATTTCCATAATATATAATATATTATGTATATTTTTCTTTTCATCGTTTTCAATATAATTGTTATTTTATTGTTGATTTGTTGTAAAGATACACAAAATGGACAAAGAGATCAAGTTGGAAGTAGAGGCCGTAAGTGGAAGAAAAGATCCGATGAATATGTCTGCTTATTAAATGAGAAAGATACAAATACACTCATTTGTGGCTTCTTGTGATAAAGTAACTAAAGGAGGCATTTATAGACAAAAGCAACACCTTGTTGGAGGATTTAGAAATTCGAAAAAGTGTACAAGATGTCCCGAACAGGTTAGGAAAGAAATAGAAGATTATATGCTAGCCATAAAAACTCAAAAAAATCAAATGAGTTTTGGGAGTCATAATGTGAATGAGGATATGTTTGGGTTCCAAGATGAAGATGATGAGGACCCGGAGGTTACTAGCAAAATGGAAGAAAGGATGTTTCTAGTGGTGGTAGCAATGGAGGGGGAAGTGGGTGGTAGTGGTAGCAGAGTGGTAGTTGTTTTTCTTGAAGAGAATAAGGCAAAAGGTCCTATGGATCATTTCCTTCACTCCTAATCCGTAAATGGTTGTTAAAAAATAGAAAAGACGCACCACATCAACAATGCCTACAAGAAGGAGGCCAAGGAGAGAGCTGATATACTATTTTGTAGATGGATGTATGATGCCGCGATTCCATTTAATGCGGTGAACTATGCTAGTTTTCAACCAATGCTTGAGGCAATTGGGCAATATGGTGTGGGCTACAAGGGACCAAGTTTTCATGATGTAAGGGTTACTAACCTCAAGAAAGAATTGGCTCTTACAAAGGATTCAATGAAGGATCATTTCATAGAATGGAGCAAAAATGGATGTTCACTGCGGTCGATGGATGGACTCCAGATAGAAGGAAAGGTCTTTGTGAATTTCTTAGTGAATTCTTCAAGAGGGACCATGTTTATGAAATCTATTGATGCTTTCATGGTCAAGACGGAGAGAAATTGTTTGAATTACTGACACAAATAAAGCGGAGGAAGTTGGTGAAGCCACTGTTGTTCATGATAACGCATAATGCTTCAAATTATGTGGCCGCAGGTACTTATAATTTAATTCTGAAATTTTCATTTACTTTGTATGCGATTACATCTATTATCTATTTATTATTTGTTTAAATTATGTAGGAGGATGTTGGAAAGAAAAAGACCACATTTGTATTGACACCATGCGCTGCACATTGTCTGACTTGATACTAGAAGATATTGGAAAAACTACTCACACATCAAGAAGACAACAGAGAAATACATCCATAAGCTGGGCTACATCTATAATGTAATCCATTGTCACATGATGAGGCGCGATTTTACTGAGCAAAGGAGTTGTTAAGGCCGTTAAGACTCACTTGTACGCCTTTATCACCTTATCTCAGACAATGAACAAAGAAACAACTTCGAGGAAGATGTTACTAGTTCGATTGATAGAAAGTAAATGGGGCAAACGAGCAAAAGCGGAAAACGCAGCCTAATATAATTTTCTACGTTTTCTTGGAACACCGTAGTGTTTGCTCAAGGTGTCGGGCCCTCTTGTACAATGTGCTTCTCGTTTGGTGGATGGTGAAAAAGGCCTCGCAGTGGTTACATTTATGCAGCCAAGCAGCGCGAAGGGTGTCATTGTCAAAAGCTTTAATGGGAATGAAGAGAAGCATGTGTGGAAATCATGGAAATCATCGATAGAGGTGGGAGGTTCAGCTCTTCATCGGCCTTTTGCATTCACCGGTATTTTCAACCCACGCTCTATTATGATACAAAAAGGATTGTGGAGGGACTAAGATTCAAAAATCTTGAAGATGTATGTAGTCGATGCCGAGATCGGGTGAAAATAGAGATGAACAAGATGCAATTATATCACAAATTCAGACTTGTACATGCATGCGTATACCTTTTTGGTAATGAGTTTGCTATTAGAACAAGGAAGACTAAACCTCCAGGTTAGTCCTTTGGTTTTGTTAATTAGTGCATTGAAATTATTAAATATGTTTGGTTAAAATAGGTTAAAGGTTCAAGTTCAACTAATAATTTATTTATATTAATTGTAATGAATGGTGTGTTTTGGATCTTAAGTACTAGAAGTTTGCAAAGTTTGCATTGAGGGTTCTCAACCTAACACATGTAGTGCATCCTACAGAAAGGAATTGAGTATATTTAGAATGTGTTAGCAGAGCAATTACATGCAATTGAATTTGTGTCTTTAGACTCTTTACAACATTCTTTAATGTAACTAGATTCTAAAACTAAAACATTTGCACGTAATTAATAAAAACTATTTGTTTTTTCGCATTCATAGCAAGAGGAGAAATAGGTCACCATCAACGCCAACGATTTTACTGCATAAGTACAACCGAACCTCGATGAAAAGATATACTGAAAGGCCATACCATCATCCCATTATCTCGTTATATGATAGCAAACGAATGGTTGATGGGAAGAATGGAAGATGAAGGTGCCGCAGAAGATGACGGTGTTTGAGGGCGATGATTAATATCACGGGTGATGTTGCAAGAGCTAAGTGGTTTATGAGCTTAGGGCTTGCATAGAGCTAAAGCAACCAAAACACCAACACCAAAACCAAACTCAAGACCATCTAGCTCTAAACATACTCCTACTCTTGCTTTGATTGATGAAGACGAAGAGATGATCTATTCATCGAGAGAGGAAGATGATGAAGAAGGGGAGTGGAAATATTTGATGATGTGATGATATTGATGACGATTTTCTTGATTTACAGATTTAGATGCGTATACATGAGTGTTTATTATTTCTATTTTAGAACTATGAATTTTTGTGATGATAGGAAACACTAATGATGTTTGTTATTTTGTTTTTGAACTTTTTAATGTTCGATGATGGGAGCATTATTAATGCTCGATATTCTTTACTTTATTATATGATGTTTCATGAAAATTATAGACAATATTTAGTTAGATGATATAATTTTATTCAGACAGAGGCGCTCTCTAATAAAAAGCCCATACTAAGTGCGCCTTTGCGCTCAAGGCCCCATACTACTGCGCCTTGCGCCTTAAATAATCCACAGACTGCAGACCTTGTAACGACAGAGTGAAACAGATGAGGTGGTTTATCGAGAGAGTGGTTTCGAGGGTCAGACTAATAATAATAATTATCTGGAGCAGAATTATATAAAATATCAATCGTCGAGTCAACAATCGATATACATCTGAGGGTAGTCCATATAAAATATCAATCGTCTGAGTATGCCCACTGATACAATTCCTGAGGGTAGTCCATTAAATATAACACCGAGTCGGTCCACTACTTATATCGAGGGTAGTCCACAAATAATAACAAATATCTTTTGTTAAAAATAATGTTTCACGCATTGAGCAGCGCGAGGAGCTCACGAGACTGCGACATGAGATGCACATTCGGCAGACCACGATTTATCAATGTTTGTTTCACAGAAAGATTGCATACGCACTTAGCGAGAGCACTCATTTAGTATGCGATTCCACCATCGAAGACAACCACCTCGTCGGCGAATATATTTTTCTCGCGCATGCGCAGCCGCACGAGAGACTCGTCATTCTAGAGTCGGTTTGAGAAGAAAGCCTAAGTCATGGCTTTGGTTATCATTATGTATACATGTATTGACTCAAATTTTAATATATGTTGTATAAGAGTCATTTATTAACTCTCAAACTATCTGACATAATGGATATAAATATCACACGAAGATTATTACGCCTAAGAGCCGCTTACCTCATGTGGATCGATGTTTGGGACATGTTATAATAGTTATGTATCCCTGCATTGCCCCCGTACAAAGCGAGCATCGCCCAATTTTCGCGAAATGCCTGGGTCACCCGACATTCACGAGCTGCTTCCGCGCGGCCGACAGAATAATCCACCTCTGTGGATTGGGATACAAAGTTACTAGTTCAGGATCTATAGCTTGGAATTTTGTATTTAACCATGAAATTTAATTGTGAGGAAGTGAGGTTTCAGCCTTTCATGGAATACAACTTCCAAAGGCAAACATTAAGAAGATAACGTGGCTCCAAAGCTTCATAAGGGATCTGTAAAAGGAATATGGTTGCAGCTTGTTGGAGGGAAAGAAGACAATAAAAAGAAAGAAGTGGACCCAGTAGGACTAAAACTGGTAAAGAAGTTCCACGAGGTCTACATGGCTTGCCTCCCCCAAGAAGCCATGACCATAAAATCGAGTTAAGGGAAGGCTCTAAACCCACTTATGTTCGACCCTACAGGTATCCCTATTATCATAAAGCAGAAATAGGGCGTCTGGTGACTGAAATGTTGAAAAGTGGAATCATAATTGGAAACCAAAGTCCCTTTTCATCTCATGTGCTGTCACATCGTTCCTCAACAAAGATACAAAGAAAGATAAGTATCCTATTCCTAACATTGATGAATTGTTACGAATTATATGGCGCTGAAGTTTTTTCTAAGTTAGATTTGCGTTCTGGTTATCACCAAATCAGAATGCATGAAAATGATGTGCCCAAAACCGCTTTCAGGACCCATGAGGGTCACTATGAATTTTTTGTCAAGCCCTTTAGGCTTACCAATGCCCTAAGGTGTTTCTCGGGTGACAGACCACGAGATTGGTCCAAATGGCTAGCCCTAGCCGAGTATGCGTACAACACCTCTGAGCATACCTCAACCAAGGTTTCACCATTTGAAGTAGTTTACGGGCAACCGCAGCCTAGATTGTTGCCATATGAACCAGGATCCACACGAGTTCAAGCAGTGGAGGAAGAGCTCAAAGATAGACACTTTATTCATAAGTTGGTCCAGGAAAACCTTAAAGAAGCACAAGCGAGGATGAAGATGTTTGCTAATCGCAAGAGAACTGACCGTGAGTTCGAAGAAGGAGCAGGTAGTTCGAGGTTGATGACCTACCGTCAGATGTCCATCGCAGTGAGGAGGAATTCGAAGCTGCCAAGATACCATGGCCAGACTCACAAACCTTTCCTATTTTCCATGTATCCTGCCTTAAAAAGATGATCGGGGAACAAACAACACCACACACAGAGCTACCCAAGATTACAATAGATGGAACCCTAGAACCAGAGACCGAAATTGTGCTAGATCGAAGGTTGGTCAAGAGAGGACAACGAGCAGGTGTGGAGGTATTAATACAATGGAAAGGAATGAACAAGGACGACGCAACTTGGGTTGACCGAGATGAGCTCAAACGGCGATTCCCCAACCTTGTGGCCAAGGTTTTCTGAAGTGGGGAGTATTCTTATGAAACCCTAGTTATTAAGGATTTGTTCCAAGTTATGGCTTTATATTATTAACTCGTTTGACTCAGACAAAAAAAAAATTGCGAATCAACGTGAATCTCAGAAAAAAAAACTCAAAATTTTCTCGTAGAAATAAAAAAATCCTTTCCAAAAGAACAAAAAACCCATGAATATTGAACTTGCTGAAGAGAAGAACTTTTACTGAAAGGTAAAATGGAACCAGTGATTTGGCGAATCGACGACTGGAATGGAGCGATCGGGAACTGGAGTGGTGCAGCGAGTTGACCGGATTGGTACCGCAAGTCGTCCGATGACCGGAAAATCCCACAAATGGTGCGGGGAGGTGCCGTTTGCAGTGGAACGAAGAGAAGACAGGAGAGGAGAAGGTGGTCGGTTGTTAAAATAGATGATTTAATTATAAATTAAACAACTAAATATATGATTATATAGTACAATAGTTTAGTAATTTTAAATTTTTTCAACTTTCCTTATTTTTCTATTTCTCATAATTATCCTTTTTTTTCCATTATGAGAATCATTATCAAATACATAAATTATAATAGTAGTATTTTGTAATTAAAATGGTATTGATAATTTAATATATTTCTATTCGATGATGATAATAAATAATAATGAACTATGTATACATTTTTTAAAAAACAATTTTAATTTAATAATAGTAATTTTTAGTTAATACTTTTGTAATTGTTTAAATAATGTTAAATATAAGAAAATTTTATTTTATTAATTTTTTAAACTCATTTAATTATATCAATCTTTCTAGTAATTTATATGATATTCTTTTTTTTTTTTTTTATTTAATCATATTATTTTATGTATTCAATACCAAGCTGATACACCGAGATCGATATACCTCAGTCAGGACCCTTCGAGGTGATAATCGAATTGCGATTTTGAACTATAGTCAAAAGTTTAATTTAATTTATTTATATTATTTATTAAGTAAAGGAAGCTAGGTAATTCATTAACAAAATTTAGATTTAATTATGATATTATGTCAAAACCAGTTGCTATATTTTTTGTAAGGATTGAATCTTATGTTATTTTTTTTTACAATTAATCACTTGTTACAATGCAGTTTAACACTACTTCTTATAAAAAAAATTTTTGGTAGCGCTTTTATCACAAACGTTTTTATAAGAATTTAAGAAATGATTTTACTTAACAAAAGTTTTTATTCAAGACATTTAATATTTAATTATAAAAATTGGATATCATAATAAATAAAAAAATTTATTACAAAAGTATATAAATACATATAAAATTTATATTAATAAACCTAAATCAACTATTTTTATAACTAAAATTTAAAATATTTATCGGGATAGTAAGAAGTTAATCTGCTCACTGTTCCATTCGCTAAGCCCAAAGAGGCATAACTTTGCATGCGATCTCCAGCCCTCGTACTCAATAAGAATGAAGCCACCGACCACTTATAGCCCCAGCGTCTGGCTCGATAATTCGGGGCGCCTATATCCCGCAAATCGATGCACTCAATTACAAAATAATAAATAATATATTATCTCACAATCCAACCAAACTCATCAATAGCTAAGTAAAATAATAATATCATCGTCGCCGACTCCCCCAATAACATAAGATTATCCCAAATAAATCGCTCTTCTAAATCCATTACCAAACTGGACATACCGATAATGTGCTAAAATCTCATCAAACTAAACGAATCCTAATACTATCCAACTCGGGTTTAACATCTACTATAAATACACATTACCCCAATCTGAAAGGTACACAAAAAAAAAAATTCATATCGCAAATACATTCGCCTCCAAGCTAGCCATCTTTTTTCTCGTATGAACCTCCGACTTAGGACGGAGCACTATTTCCATGCTCTTTGTCGGGCCCTTTCTTCTTTCTCGTTTTTTTGCGTAGAAGAGCCTCGCACAGAGTCTGTGAATCAACCCAAAGAAGCAGCCCAGACTCACCAACAACCCCAACACGTCCAAATTTCACCCGCTTGAAAAAGGCATCATCGGGCTATAACTGCCCCGTGGGGAACGACAGCCTTTACAAATAAAACCGATCAATTCGCCATCACGGTATCAACTCTAACACATGTGAGTAACGCTAATCCCGCTTATGATGCGGATCCGCCGTGATCGACGAAACAACAGCCTCCCGACACACGGAGCAATGCAAGACAACACGACCTATGGAAGGCTCCGCCCGTCAATCAACGTATGATAAGAATTGTAACAACTCACCGACAGATGGCGAACGACCACTGAGGCTGGCGCATCAAGAAGGCCACAACTTTCCTCCCCACGAAAGGCAACATAATCTACATTCCTCGAGGCGTCAAACAGGCGTGATCCGCCCGCTGTGTGGGGTACGGACTACAACCGGCTCGAGAGGAAGGCAACGGCGAACGCCTGGCGGTATGCCGAATGGAAGAACTACATCACCCTCAGCCAGGAGCGGAAGAACTATCATGGGAGCAGAGGTTCAAGAGCCTTCAACAAGAGCTCAGCCGTGTGAAGGAGGTGGTCAGAGGACGCGCCCCAGACACTATGGACACCTTGGTACAACAAACTGAATCGCCCTTCACAGCCGAAGTGCTTCACTTCCCTTCCACAAAAATTCGTGGATGTCAAAGTGGAAGCTGCCTGATGGTGTCAAGGATCCAAATGATCATCTCAACACTTACAAAAATCAAATGGAGCCGCATGGATATCAAGATCCTACGGTGTATTTTCGCCATCACATTAAAGGTCCCGCCTTTGGCCTCCGGCTTCTAATAGCTCCCACCGTCATCAATCTCCTCATTTAAAGAGTCACACTGCGTCGTGGTCTCACTTCATCTGGGGCTAGGACGCATGCCGTAGCCAGTTATCATCCGAATGATCAAGCAGGGCTCGCAGGAAAGCCTGAGGTCCTATGTCCAAAGATTCAATGCCGAGTCTCTAAAAGTAGATATACCCGACGAGAAATTTGCGATCACTGCATTCATTGCCAACTTAGGGGTTCAGTCGAAAGACTTGATGTTTTCCATCTCCAAAAATCCCCAAGCAAGCATGGCTGAGGTGCTCGCGAAGGTAGAGAAGTACATTAACTGAGAAGAAGCCCTCATATCCAAGAAGGAGAGCTCTTCCACCCATAAAGAAAAAAGCGGGACAGACAAACGACGAGGACGAAGCCCCAAAAGACAAGGCGTTCGGGAAACATCCCCAAAGAAAGATGGAGAACGATCCCCAAAGGCATGCACTCCGTTATCGCGATGTTATCGCATGTTATCAGAGCAGTCGCTTTTTCGTTTTAAGACCGAACCAGCGTCAGTTTGTTATTACTCAATGAATGCCATGCGTAATCTTTGGAACTAATATGGTTATCGCATATTATCGACGAGGTGATCCACTTAAAGATGCCACGATCCTAACGAGTCAAATCACCAGTCGAACGCCACCACAAATAGCCAGAGCCCAATAGCTCACTCGAGAGCGTGAGAGTTTTTCCGGCACCACATGAGAGTTTTCTTTCCGGGTTCACTGAATAGAGGCCTAGCCTCTCAGGCTTTCCGGTGAGAGCTCGAACCCAAACGGGACAGCCACAGAAGCACCTCACTACCAACCGAGCTACTAGCCCGCCTGGTGCGAGAGGCTTCCCATTTCAATACGTCTTTCAGCCTCGGGGTTCGAGCTCACTCGAGGCGAAAGAAAAGGCCAGGGACTAGCCTTATATTCCTAAGGAGCGAACCCAGAAAGGGCTCACAATATGTGAACCCGAAGGGCTCACGCACGAGGTGATCCACCAGCACAGCCACTGCTCAACCCAGTCGATCGCCTCAGTCGAACGCCACCAGCGCCACAACGCCGAGCCCGTGACGCCACGAGGTGATCCATCAAGATGTGCCACGCAGCCCTAACGAATGACGCCGCATTTAACGCCTACCATAGCTACGCTGTGGAGCCCAAGAGGTCGCTGACGAGGCGATCCACCCAAGATAGCCACGAGCCTTAACGAGTCGATCGCCAGCCGAACGCCACTCAAGGCCACCGCGCCAGAGCCTGTGAGCTCATCGACGAGTTCATCTACTCAACACAGCCACGCAAATTTAACGAGTCGACACCAGTTGGAACACCACTAAGGCCACAAAGGCTGTGGAGCCCAAAGAATCACATCATGAAGTTCATCTACTTAACACGTGCCACGCTTAACGAGTCATTATCACTGCCGAACGCCACCATACACAGCCACAGAGCCTAAGAAATTCAAATCGACGAGTTCATCTGACCACCGACAGCCACGCACTTAACGAGTCGATCAACGTCGAACGCCACCAAGGCCATAGCGGCCAAGAGCCTAGTACCTCACATCGACGAAGTTCATCTACTCAACATGTGCCACGCAGCTTAACGAATGATCACCGTTCTGAACGCCACTAAGCTACCACAACGTCAGAGCCTAGTGCTCTCGCTCGACGAGGTGATCAACCCAACACAAAGCACGCAGCCTTAACGAAGTCGACGTCGGGCCGAACGCCACTCAAGGCCACAACGCTGGGGAGCCCAATAGCTCATGATCGACGAAGTTCATCTACTCAACACAAATTTCACGCAGTTTAACGAGTCGATCACCAGCCGGAACGCCACCAGCGCCATGGGCAGAGCCCGCATTCGCCGACGAGGTGATCCACTCAAGACAAGCCACGCAGCCCCAACGAGTCGACGCCAGCCGAACGCCACCGCGCCACAGCCGCTCGAGCCCAATAGCCCACTCGACGAGGTGATCCACCTGGGAGGTGCCACGCAGCCTAACGAGTCATATCATCTCAGGCTGGAATGCCACAAAGGCCACAGTGCCAGGAACCCAGTAGCTCACTTTGACGAGGTGATCCACTCAACACAGGCCACGCAGCCTAACGAGTCGATCACCAGCCGGAACGCCACCCGCGCTACGGGGGCCAGTGAGCCCAAGAGCCGCTTTCACGAGGTGATCCACTGAAGACAGCCAATACCCCAACGAAGCTGGGATAGCTTAGCCGAACGCCACCAAGGCCACAACGCCAGGAGCCTAGTAGCTCGCTTTGACGAGGTGATCCACTAGCAATGTTACTGCCCAACGTAGTCGACGCCTCAGATGGAACGTCACTAAGGTTACAAAGGCTGGTGAGCCCGTGAAATTTCACATCGATGAGTTCATCTACTCAACATAAAGCCACGTACCTCAACGAGTCATATCGCCAGCCTGAACGCTCACTGTTAGCCACAACAGAGCCCCGCACCACATTGATGAGTTCATGTACTCAACACAGGCCACGCAACCTAATGAGTCGACAGCTAGCCGAACGCCACCAGCGGCCACGTGTACCGCCTGCGAGCCTGGGAAAGAAATTGGCCACGAGGGGATCCACTCAAAGACAGCCACACACCCTTAACGAGTCGATCACCAGTCGAACGCCACTAAGTATTACAAATGGGAGCCTGGGGCGACCGCTTTGACGAGGTGATCCACTCGCAAGATGTGCCACGCAGCTAACAAGTTGGGATCGCCAGCCGGAACGCCACCAAGCGCCATTGTGGCTAGAGCCCAAGAATTTCACTCCACGAGGTGATCCACTGAAGACAGCCACGCAGTTCCTGTTGAATCGATCACCGTGTGAAATGTACCGACCTGAGACCAACTACCATTTGACAAGTTTACCCATACAGCCATGCACTTATGAATCGATCACCGTGAAATGTACCGATGGAGACTAATACTAATTTGACGAGCTCGCTTAAACAGCTATGCCTACCGAAATCAGCCTGCACCATGCAAGTCACCGATGGAGCATCAGAAGTCAGATTTGACGAAAGCTCGCTAAAAAGGTGTCATGCAAATTTAAGAACCTACTCAGCTCAGGCAATCTACCGTGAGCTCGGGGCCGACTGGCCTAAGACCTAACCCGCTTCAACTCGTACACTCAATTCAAAGCATACGATCTATAAAAAAAAAGGGAGCGCAAACATTCCAAATGCAAAACACAAACAATAAAAATGCATATTTATTGTGCGGAAGGTTACATGTGGACGCCCCAGCCCGCATAGAAAAGGAACAAGTATACATGAAAGAAAAGTATAAAAGTCGACATCGAAGCGCGTGATGAGTACAGAACTTAAGCGCAAAGAGGGAGGAACAAACGAGGCGGTTATGAGATGGCCTCGCCAGGAGTACCCGATTCTTCAGAATAATCACCAGAGAAAGTTGACTTTCGCTTCTCTCGCCGCCGAGGTCGTCAAGTCCAAGTCCGAGCATACGTTAACGACCTTCCTCGTCGAAAAGCAAGCCACCCGTAGCCCCACCGGCACCGGCTTCGGGTCCCTCCGACGAGCTTAAAAAGTCATCCATTTTCAAACATTCTTCCCTCGATCGGGATTCTATCTAAAAAGACTGATGATGTGCGTAAATGTGGAATAATCTCACCAAACCGCTAAGAGGGAAATTCAAGAGAAAGAGGATATCGGCAGTGAGAAGGAGCGTAGCGGCTGAAAGGTAACCCACACAATCACAAAGAAGGTCAGTGAACAGAGGCAAGTAATAAGGATTAGCCGACTCGATGTCGTGACGCCGACAAAGAATGAAGATTCATATCAAGATCGCGACCACAAATTCCGCCGCAAATGTAAGAGCAATCAAGGCGTAACGAAATGGTCGCGATGTAAACTCCGCAAGTCGTGCAACCACAAATTAATGAAGAAAAAAGATATGATGTCGCGACACCACTTCGAGGTCGCGACAGAATTAAAAGCAGTGCAGTAGACAAGGAGGTCATGACACCAAATAGAAGTCGCGACATAAGATTTTCAAAAGACTGAACATCGAAGTCGCGACATCTAGAAGAGGTCGCGACATCAACACTGAATCGTTGGTCGCCACATCACCCAAAGAGTTAGTCGCGATATCATTGCTGGCCGCGACATCGGGCCAGAAAGAAAGAAGGTCGCGATATCATTAACCCGCCTCGACATCACTGCATGAAAGAAGGTCGCGACATCATTTAGCTTAAGATGATCACTTGCAAGAATTAAGGTCGCTGACATCATTGCTTGGCCGCGACATCACGGTAAAGGATTTAGGTCGCGACGCTATTCAAAGTCGCGACATTGGGCTGCAAGAATTAAGGTCGCGATGTCATTTAAATATCGCGGGCACGTATCCAAGGAATGGTGAAGGCCACACTCAAATAAAAGCCTTCGCGACGTAGCCGAGACAAATGTATAAATAACGCGATAAAGAATCGAACGCGGAGACAATAAACAATAGCCGCGCTTAATCCTAAATCCACAAGGAGGTGTACCAAATTAGGGCTCAACTTAACCCTATAACACGCGTATTTACCACCGGGCGAAATGTTTCTCTCGCGACCCAAAGAGAGATCCGGCTGGTCAAGGCCCCGCATTTTAATTTTCTTTTCTTTGTTTTGTTTTCATTTTAGATTAGTTTGTTATTTCGTTCAAATTTGGATATGGACGTTAGCTTAAAGTAGAAGCTGAATGCACTTATTTCTTTCAAATTACTCGTCGGATTGTTCAATTCTGCATAAATTTGAATTTGACCACGCTTCCGATTTACAAAGGGTTTTCTTTGATCAAGAAGCTTCATCAGACGGCAGGTAATCTAGTGATTTAGGAAACCCACCCATCAATCGACTATGTTGTTAGAAATTATCTTTCCTGCAAAAATTTATTCAATGCTATCGAACCGCACGTAAATCTACTACGTTTCGGTATTTTGTACTGATCCAATGTCGTTGTCTCATACCCATAAAGGATCGGGTCTCATGCTCGATTTCCAGAGGCCCTCAGCAGGATACAGAAGGCAATCCCGAGAGTGATGAACAATTTCGAAGGTATGCGACCGATAATGGTCATGCCTAACGAAGCTCGTGAATTTAAATCGAAGTACTCTCATTTCAAATGAATGAGTTGGAACGACTTATCCATTTAAACAAGCAGAGTTCACCTCAATTCGGTCAAGTAGTTCAACTCGCGGTTAGCAAGGATCTAACTGGCGAAAGGATGAGTCAGTTTCTAATTTTTAGAGGAAGAGAAACCAAGAAAAGTGTAAACCTACGCCATGACTATATTTTTTAGAGCTAAGGCTTATAAATTCATGTTTCGTATGAAGTGACAAAAAAGAAAATACTCGCACAAGGCAACCTGCATTAAAAGTAGTTATCTACCCGGCCTCTCTCGAAAGAAACAGCTTGAAGATTAGATGATGAACAAGGTATGGAGAAATCCAACCCGCACTATCATATTCCTGGACTCCGGTTTAAATCATGGGTTCATGAAGCAAAGTTACAAGGTAATCCGCAGGAATTGATGTTTCACAATAGTCAGACATTTTCAATGCTCCCTTTAAAAGATAACCGATCGCCCGAATTTGTCATTTTAGCATTTCGCTTTAATTCATTTTGTTATTAAGTCACTTTTCTTAGTTTTTTTATTTTAAGGTTCAGAAAGTCGATTCCAATTGCTCATCGTAGTCCAAATAGATAGTTCGAGTAGTCAGTAGTTGATCGAGAATTCGAGATCTCTATGGATCGATATCCGGACTTAAATCCACCACATTTGTTCGACCTGTACACTGGCAAAGATAACGGATCAAAAACCACAAAGAAAATGATTTACCCTTAATGAAACTGCTTTTAATCAATACAATAGATAAGAAACACCACAAACAAGTTTCATGGCATTATTGCTGGGGATTAGATAATAGTCCTTTGGTGATAACGTCATAATTTGTATAGGTATTTTGGTCCATCACAAACACAAAAATGGGTGAACAAGTTTTTGGCACCTTTGCCTTGGGATTAGATAATACTTCTTGGGTAATAGTGGCGTAAATTGCTATACACACTCTAGTGTCGAACAAGTTTTCATGCCTGGGCTGCCGGATCGAGTTAATTTAAGACCAATATTCGCACTCAAAAGCGAAATACTAGTTTGGACATAATTTATAAAAAGAAAATAGAAAATTTGCAAAAAAAAAAAATGATTCAATAGCAGTAGTTTAAGAAGCTACTAAAATTTTTGTAGAGCTTTTCATGTTAAATACAATTTTTGGTAGCACTGACTCCATTTGATCTCAGTATATTATAATTTCAGGAGCTAATTCATGCACAGGAAGCAGGAAGTTGAATTGTTGCCATTAGACACTGAGATCGAAAGAAAACTTAGAGGGCTAAGAAAGGTTAAGAGTGCAGAACAGCGCAATGGCGACAAAAGATCAACGGCACAACCAGAATTAGAGTAGAAGTACCTCAAGAGCGGTGACACTACGAGGACTGAGACCGCTTATCCAAGATGAATACTCGGGCCAGTTGAGACAAAACCAAAGAATAGATGCTAACACCAGCTCAAGCTACCCCGATCACCATGGTTCAACGTAACCAATTCACGTCACCCCAATCGAAGATCCCAACGAACACTGACTCGCGATGAGGAATGGCTACTTAAGAAGAAATTGAATGGCGTGAGACCAGAAGTTATTAAGCCGCAAAGAGCCATTCTCTTTAAGAGATATACCGCAACATGGCTCACTCACTACCATATGGATCTCATTACACGGGAAGAGTCGGATGGAAGCTTACCTGAGCAGATTCTTTCCTCCATCTCTCACTTCTGAACGAAGAGGGAAATTACTACTTTCAAACAAGGGGAAGATGAGAGTCTGTACACTGCTTGGGAGAGATAAGAGGTCAAGCCAAGAGATGTCCCATGCACGGATGGGGACCAAGACACAATGGACATCTTCTAACACTCCATGAATTAGTACTCCTCAAAGGTATAATGTATGCAAACATGGTGGAGCATTCGTATAGTTAAGAAAGTAAGGCCCAAGATACCGACGAGGATCTCATAGTGCAACATGAGACCTCCTTCTGAATCCTCAAGGAGCAGCAGCAGAGCTAAAGGAAATGGAATGATTGAGTTGAACAAGATGTAGAGGCTGGATGCATTAATGCATCGGGTGGATAAAAATATGCACTCTGCAAATGAGATAGGAGCAGTGGAAAGAGAAGGGAGAGTAAATAATGCTGAGGGGCGCGCTGCAGAGGGTTCCTATGCTGTGGAGGAGGCTAACTATTTGAAAGAGCATCATTTCAAGCCTAACCCCAACCTGCCAACCCATTATACCTCAAAGATTAAAGAACCAGCGAATTTCTTATGGCGTAAGGAGCACAACACGTCCCAAGACATGGGCAAAACTTTCAGCAGGGGTATGCTCCACCAAGGTTCTAGTAGTAGCAACAGGGAGAGGGCAGAAATGAATATCTAGGTCAAAAAAGGGTCAAACCTTGAGGACCGCATGTCATAGCCTACGGGGAAAATAAAAGTCGTTTGAACTTCCAATGAACAAAAGTTTGCAGACCAGTCAAATACCACTCTCAAATTTTTCAGACGACCACCAATGCCTCTCTCAGGAACTTGGAAACACAAATAGGGCAACTGGCCCTGACCCTGCAGAATCAAATTAAAGATGCTTTTCCCAGTGACACAAAGAAAAATCCAAAGGACTGCATAGTAGTGCAACCGGGCTGGAAAGAATTAGAGAAGGAAAGTCGAGAAAGACGAAGGCAACATGTATAAGGAAGCTAGAAATGCCGAGTCACCAAGAAGGAAAGGAAGGAGCAACAACAAGAAGAAGAAAGAAGCAAGAAAAAAGCCCAGAACTCTATGCTGCAGTCCCATTTCCGTAGAGACTGCAAAAGTCAAGGTTGGGAGGAGCAGTCAAGAAGGTTTTTGGAAAACCTTAAGTCGAGATAAGCATGCCATTCAAGGTAAGTGGTAACTCAAATGCCACTTTATGCCAAATTCCCAAGGAATTTCTTGGTGCAAGAAGAGAAGAATCATGAGGAAGGAGTAAGAATCTAACCGCTATCGCAAAGGCCGTGATGTTAAGAATTTACTGTGGTGCATGAAAGATCCGTGAAGCTTCACCATTCTCGCATCATCGAGAATTTGAATTTCAAAAGGCTCTCAGGACTCGGGTGGCATAAACTTAATGCCATTATCTCTGCAAGGAAATTAAGTTTGGGAGCTTATCTCCCACTACCTGTTACCCTTCAAACGGCGCATAACCATGGCAAAACCTCGAAGGAGTCATCAAGACGTGCTTGTAAAGGTGGGTGGGAAATTCGTTTTTCCCGTAGACTTCATCATCCCGACATGGAAGAACACCACAAGTTCCTCCGCTAGGGAAGGCCATTCCTAGCAACCGGAGCCGCTTTAATAGATAATGCTATAAGGGAGTTCTCTACTCGGTCGTGAGAAGATACCGACTTTTAACTGCCTCCAAATTTGAAAAAGTTAGGACACAGATAAAGGAAGATTACAAGTTAAGAGAGGATGATGTTTATCTCAACAACTCTGACAGCGGCTATGATCAGAATGCCCAACTTCCTATCAATGAAAATGAGATGAATTTCCAAGATTCAATGTGTTAATGCCGATTTTACGACATCGGGCCAGACTTCCACCGAAAAGGTGTCGAGTCTTAACCAAAACAAAGCATTGACAATGGAGACAATACTAAAGAAGAGAAGGAATTTCATCAAGAGACCAAGCATTTAAGGGCTAGTTTTAAAAGAATTCAACATCTGGTTAAGTATGCTTACTGAGCTACCAAAAAGTAAGCCATGATTATCTCTCATAGACTGATGTCAAGAAGTTAAGCTATTGAAAATTTTGAAGAATTATCAGAGTCTATCGCTTTGTCCATGTATGAATTAAAGGGTATCACCACAATATGCATGCACAAAATAATGCTGGAGGAAAATACAAAACCATCAGTTGAACATCAAAGAAGACTGAACCTACCACTACGGCGAAGGTCGTAAAGGAAGCGCCAAATGGTCACGTCGGGTTTTATATATGCAAATCTCGTGGCCAGCTCCCGGGTTAGCCCAACCATGTGGTTCCTAAGAAAGGTGGGTTCACCGTGGATCCGAAATGAAAAAATGAGTTAATTCCAACAAGAATCCGGTGATGACGGAGAGTATGTATCGACACGGGTCGAACACAACAAACTGTGAAGATCATTTCCCATTGCCTTTCATTGATCAAATGTTGACAAAGTTAGTAGGACACCTCATTTTGTTTCCCCGGATGGGTATTCCTGGCCATAATCGTATTTGCCACTCCAGGACTAGAGAAACCACATTCATACGCCCTATGGAACCTTTGCCTTCAGAAGGATGCCATTTGGGTTGTGCAATGCTCCTGCTACTTTTCAGAGGTGTATGATGTCCATGTTCTCAGATTTGGTTGAAGAGGTCATGGAGATTTTTATGAATGACTTCATAGTATATGGATCCGGGCTTGAGCAAAGGTCTAAACAACCTGAAACAAGGCTTCCAAAGATGCAAGACAAACAACTAGCTTTAAATCGGGAAAATGTCATTTCACGGTAATAGAAGGTATTGTTCTCGTCATAAAATTTCAAGCATCGGACTAGAAGTGGACCAATCAAAGGTTTCGATTATCAAGACTCTCAGACCACTCTACAACAAGAAGTGGATAAGGAATTTCGGGCATGCCGGATTCTATAGGAGATTCATCAAAGACTTCTCAAAATAAAGAAGACCATTATGCAGACATCGGAGAAAGACAATAAAGTTTAATTTGATGACTCTCGCAAGGCACCAAGAAATCAAGATCGATTAGTTCAAGCACCTATCATGGCCGCACTGCACGGGACTGTGGATTCGAAATGATGTGTGATGCCAAGTGATTTCGCGAATGGAGTCGGGGATTGGGCAAAGAAAAGAAAAGATCTTCGTGAGCTATATAATTATGCTAGCAGAACCTTCACGAAACCTAAGAAAACTATTCAACTACTAAAAGCGAGATGCTAAATATAGTTTTTGTGAGAAATTCAGCCATACATTTTTGGGGATCCTATAGTTATAGTCACACATCATGCCAATCAAATATCCGATGTCGAAAAAGGGAAGCCAAACTGGGGCAGAATCGAGGCGGGTGGTTGCTACTACAAGAGTTTGATATGGAGATTAAAGATAAAGGGTTGTGAGACAATGTGGATAGCCGATCACTTGTCCAGAGTAGAAAGAAACAAGGCGTAATAGGAGGGAGACAAGATTTAACAGAGAACTTCCTGCACGAGCAATCAAGCCTAATTGTCATTCCAACTCCCATGGTATGCCGACATTGTGAATTACTTGGCTTTTCAGGGAGTAGTTCCTTCCGAATTCCGCCTACCAATGTAAGAAAAGCTCAGGACCGATAATGTGTACTACATCCGCCACTCCACTGCTATTTAAAAGAGGTGCCGACATGATAATAAGGCAGCACAGCGTAGAGTGAACAATGCAAGATTGCGGAATGAATGCCATGCATCACCATACGGGGGACATTTTTCCGAGAAAGAATAGCTCATAAGATACTCCACTGGGATTTACGCCCACTATCTTCGTGAGACCGTGCACCGAATGGGTCAAATTATGTGATAGGATGCCAAAAAGATCGAAATATTAGCAAAGAAATGAAATGCCCCTAAGAGGCATATCGTGGTGCAAATTTTCGACGATGGGGATAGATTTTACGATCTTCCCACCATCATTTTGAAACTTACATATACCGCTAGCAAAGTGGGATTATGTTTCAAATGGGTGGAAGCAAATAGTCATTCAAGGAACGACGCAAACACAGCTTGCAGTTTCAAAAAGAACATTTTAAGCAGATTGAACATCAAGACTATCATCAGCGATGGAAGCCACTTGGTAAATGAAAATATTTGCAAAGCTCATGAGCAGTATGAGATCAAAATATATGAATGAGCTTAATATCACCCCTGTAATTAACGGATGCTTAAAATTTCAATGTGGAGATTAAAGGATCCCGAAAAGTCACTACCAAGTAGGAAAGATCGGGTCTTCCAAACTTGATGATGCACCCCTTGGGTTTACAGACAAGATTCAAAAAACTCCCATCGATGTGTCCCCATACGTAGTGATTTTCGCAAGCCATGTCACCTCCCCTCTCGAACCGGAATACAAAGCCGCGGGCCATCAAGAAGCCGAATTTCTACTTCAAAATAGCAAAAGAGAGATCGCTTCCAAATCGAATGAACTGGAAGAACTGAGAAATGAAGCCTATGATAATGCTAGAATATACAAGGACAAGATAAAGAAAATGGTATGATCAAAAGGATTCCGAGAGAGTTCAGAGCAGGGATCAAGTTCGCGACACCTGCATTAAGATTATTTCTGGTGTGGAAATTGAAATCAAAATGGAGCTGACCATATACGTTGGTGTCAAGTACTACCGAGCAAGAACACTCAGACTCCGATCGGGAAGAATTCGGCGTTAATGGTCAAAGATCGAAGCACTATCTCAAATAGGAGAAAAGAAAAGGAAGAAACTCCACTGTGAATCGAGAGAGAGAAGGGCTTAAAACAATAAATTCGTACTAAGGATTCAAACAGAGCAAATTTCATGAGAGGTAACTCATATAGATTTTTGATTCTTTATATAAATTTTAATTTTTTTTTATTACTCATTTTAAAATATTTTTTAGTTCTAATCATGAATTGTTAGAATCACAGTTAGTATTCGATCAATTTAATCTTTTTGAAATCATACAAAGATGCCGACGCAAATCGAATACGCCCGTGAGAAGGAACAAACTCCAGGATGGGTCCAGCACTTCACATGCTAGAGCAACTTAAAAAAGGGAAGTACTCTTCTCCCTACATAAATTCATGTGGAAAATCTGAATGTAATACATGTTCAATTGCCGCAGGGGAATGATTTAATTGGAGCAATGAATTTGCAAATTAATAAGGATAAAAGTCGTTCGATCATCAAATTGGAAGGCAAGTGCGTATCAAGTCGCGAATGTATTTTATGTGTCGCACGGTAAATTGAGGTCGCAACTTAGTAAGCACTAAAGGAAGAACAAGGGCACAGGTCGCGACCAAAAGTTATGTCGCGACAGAAATTGAGGTCGCAACAGAACATTTGGGTCGCGACAAGAACAATTCCTTCAAATGAATGGCGAAGGTCGCGACAACTCAAATGTGTCATGAAATACCGGATGTCGCAGCTTGATGATATAATGTCCTCCCACAACTTAGTTATGTTGCGACAAACAATAATAAGTCGCGACATAAGAGAAAAGTGTGCCAGTAGGGCAACCTTTAAATTTGCCCTAAATTTAATGACAGCACACAATTGCAGCTTGAAATTTAAGTCGCGACAAGCGTAAATAAATGGAGTAATAAAGAGCCCACAATAATGATTGAATTGCAACTGTTGAGAAACTCCCTTCACTACCAACTCCTTCTTTGAAGCAAATACAACTCTTCATCTTCGCATACTCTCTGGTTTTTCAATTCTTGCAAACCCTAGATCTAAAATTCTTCCTAAAAACCGTCTGATTTCTCAAATGGCCGAACCTTCAACCTCATCCCAAATCCGAAATAAATCATGGAAGAGTATACTGCACTCCTCGCTGAAGTTCATCTAGAATCAAGGGAGAATAGCCGTCTGGAATAAATCCTGTGGTTCAACCACTACAAAGCAAATGTAGGAAAAAGTGGAAAGAAAAAGGAAGTTAAGAAGGAGAGGAAGACATTTCGCTGTCTGTAAGAAGCTTTCTCCATCCTAAGAAGACTCAAGCCTGTATAATTTATTCTGAGAAAGAGGGGGTCTCAACAAACTCATCTCTCCTTCAAGGAACTAATAGAACAAAGAGGTCGGGAAACTTCCCGCAAACATCAAAAGTCCGGATATGCAGCAGCGAGTCTCAGACCTACTCCAACCCGTCAATGGAGGAAGGATAACTCGCTTATGTCGAGGAGCCTGCGCCATATGGAGTCAAAACCAAACCAAATGTAATAATGGAAGTGGCGTAAACATGGATCTAAATACAAGAAGATAAGTGCATAACCCCAACCGTGAGAAGATAAAGAAGAAAGTCGATAGATGGTAAAGTGAAATGGGTCAAGGGGAAGGGAGAGCAAAAAGACCATAAACAAAGGGAGATTCGGCGTGAAGAGGCAAATGTGCGGTTTTATTTCCTAGCCTTCTCGTTATGGTTCACCAAGCATGACCGCACCCGCATGAACAAGAAGCAATGATTCTTTACGCCACGCCAGTGGGTACAAGCTTAATGGGTCGGAGTAATAAATTGAAAACTCACAATGAGATACCATGAAGGGAATAAAGCGGGTTTGATCCTCACTCCGAAGAACTATCGCAAGTGCCATGTTCGAGTGGGTCAAAAGCGGGCCGGAACTCGAAGAAAAAGAAGAGCTCTGAAGGTTTCACTACCACCCCGACGGAGTAAGCAAAGTGGTCAGGAATCAAAAGAAAAAGCGGGGTTATAATAGAAGCATTCAAGAGAAGAGTAATGAATGCAAGACAAGAAAGAGGACAATCTTCCTCGCTGCGTGATCAAGAAGAAGAAGATCCGTATAATATCCGTAAGGGAACACCTTTATGTTTGCAGAGACAGAGAAACGTAATGAAAGAAGCCCTATAAATTTTCAACCCCATCGGGCCAACTCTCCCCTATCGTGAACGCAGATTTTAGAGAACCCGTGAAAGTTCCGTGGGAGCCCAGAGAATAACTGGAATAATGGAGATGCTCAGCCTATCTTAAAAAATAGAAGAAAGGGAAAGGAAATGGAGCCTCCAACAAAAATTCAGAGAAGAAGTGTACGGCTGCACTGGTTAAGAGATCAACAAAGGGGGAAGAGGAACCGAATGCACGCAGAGGAAGTATATGAAGCAGAGCTAAAAAGAAAAGATCAAGAATGGGAAGAGGAAATGAGCAGAAGGGAGGAACATATGAAAAAGATCCTGGAACATCAAGAAGAAAAATTCAAGAAGGAAATGGAGGAAAGAGATCAAGATCTACTGAAAAGTTGCAAACTAAGCCATGAGTCATTCCATAACACCGCATGATCGTGATTCTCAACTCCTAACACTACAAAGGAAAGGATCTGGGATTAAGAAGCCAAAACTAAGGAGCGATCAAGGGATTCAAATTCTATATGTCAATGTTCAAGGACTGAAGAAGATGAAGGAAAGAGATAAAGAGTTTGATGACAAAGATGCCTTCGTAAGAAACAGCTTGAAAATTTTGATTTGATCAACAATAATCTTTCCAAATTTTTAGAAGTCACATCCAATAAAGGAGAATACAATTTAATATATCGTAAAAATATTAAGATTCAAAAGGTTGATCTCACCAACGAATTAATCCTTGAAGAATAGATAGAGAGGGAGAATGACAAGAAGAAGAAGAGAACTGAAATGAAGTTTCCCAAATTCAACCCTAATTTGGCTACCCTTGATCTGTATCCTCCCAACATCTTTGCTCCTCCCCCAAAAAGAAAAAAATAAATCTTCCCATTGATTTATCCATCTCTTCCTCACTTCCAACCTGTTATTCTCAACTGTTGCACAATCTCATGAATAAAATAAGAAAATTTGTTTGATGTTGTTTGTAGTTAGATTGTGTTGTTACTTTTTGCTTTAATTGTTGGGGAGAATGATTAATAGATTTTAGCTCAGAATGAAAATGTCTACATATCATAATCCGAAATAGTCAAGTAGTTCGATGAAAGATAGGCCGAAACACAAATAATCAGAGAATAAGGGCAAAGATCACATATAATTGAATCAAACACAAATCGTGATAATTGACTAATTTAGCCGAGATAGTCCAAGATAAAGGAAAAAGTTATACAATTAAAGGAGCAAAATATATTTTCAGCTCAAGTATAAAACAAGTAGCCAAAGAACCCGTGAACCTTAGATCATGAGGCTCTCATCAATCGAAGTGAGTCAAGGACATCCTTAAGGTTATTCAAGGCTAATCAAACAAATTCTAACTTGTTAGATTATCGATCAAGGCGAAACTTCAGTGATACAACTAACAAGAAACGACGCAGCATCCTCGCAAATTGAAAGCCATTCTAGCCACTCCTTATTTATATGCTTCTCGCATACACCTTAGTTCCCGACCTACTTCGTACCAACTCTTGTATCAAAACAAGCCATCGGAAATCCCAACCATCCTTGATAATTAATCCTCCAAGAAAGAACCTCCGATTACCCAAGAATCTCCAAAGCATGAGGAAGAGATAAAGTTCGGGGAGACATTTTTTTGGGAGAACTAAAGGAGAAATACAAAAGGGAAGTGAAGAGAGAAAGATCTAAAGGCAGGAGGGATACAGCCTAAAAGAAAGCTTAAAGGGAAGGTTTGGTTCAGGCCTAACTCTCTGGAATAATTAAGTTCTTGGGGTGGGTGTTTCAACACCTATGACCCTAATGCCAACCGGTAATGGGAGTTACTAACCAAGGATTAGCTAAGAGTGTTAGAAAGCCTAAAGGGTGAGAACATTCACACTCTTCACCAGAATGAAATTAAGCAGGAGAAAAGTTCCAGCAATGAGAAGTGCAAATGAGAAATTGGAACGACAATTTCAAAACATAAGGAAATTAAGAAGATACTGAGGATGAGTTTAGGGAATCCAACTACAAAAGTTTACAAGGAAAAGGAAGGCAGTTAAGTAAGAAAAAAAGAAAGAAAGAATGCAGGTAATCTTAACTAAAAAGTTCCATCAATCCCACCCTTTGACCCAGACGGACATTACAAGCACGAAAGACCCGGTTATCTTGAAGGTTGGAATTACCTGCATTAGTGGAGATCAGCTATGAACAACAAGCATATGAATTTGGAAAATGAAAGGATCAAAGCTGTGAAGGACATCGAAATTTATCGACTCCTTTAAGGAAAGGAAGAAGACGACTACTTTTGATGGGGATCAATTTACTATACTATTTATAAAACAAATTCAACAATTTAGTTTTGTACACCGGATTGAGTAGAGACTAACCTTCATCTGGACTTGAAGCTAGATATACAATAAAAGAATGCAATTCTAGTCTTTCAATTAAATTGGTTGCAACTGCAAAACAGAACAGAAAAATGTCCTTTTGTTTAAGGACAAACAAATCTTTCTTTTCTTTGCTCGGGGACAAGCAAAATTTAAGTTGGGGGAGTTTGATGAGCTTAAAAAGTCATCCATTTTCCAGTCCATTTTCTGATTGATTCTTATAAAAAAGTGGTTATGTGCGAAATGTGGAATAACTCACCAAAGTATATCTGTGGAAATTCAAGAGAAGGATATTGCGATGAGAAGGAGCGAAAGTGCATTTGCGGAGATTGACACAACTGGCCAAAGAAGGTTGCAACAGGAGAGGTGCACAAGGATTAAAGGACCTGATGTCGTGACGCCTTGACAACAATGAAGATTCATATCAAGATCGCGACCACAAAATTCCAGTCGCAACAGAAGAGCAATTGAAGGCGAGAGGCAGTGGTGTGACAGAGAGCTCAAGTCGAGGCAAGCCTACAAATTAATGAAGAAAAGATGTGATGTCGTGACACCACTTGAGTCGTGAAGCGAATTAAAGATCTGATGAAGCCAAGGAGGTCGTGACCAAATGCAAGTCGCGACATAAGATTACTAAAGTGAACATGATTCGCGACATCTAGAAGAGGTCGCGACATCAACACTGAATCAGAAGTGGTCGCGACATCAGCTCCAAAGAAAGAAGGTTGCGACATCATTAAGTGGTCGCGACATCAGTTGCAAAGAAAGAAGGTCGCGACATCATTAAGCGGTCGTGACATCAGTTGCAAGGAAAGAAGGTCACGACATCATTTAGCGGTCGCGACATCAGTTGCAAAGAATTAAGGTCGCGACATCATTAAGCGGTCGCGACATCATTAAGCGGTCGCGACATCAGTTGCAAAGGATTGAGGTCGCGACGTCATTTAGCGGTCGCGACATCAGATCCAAGGAATGGTGAAGGCAAGTCGCGACCAAATAAAGCCTGCGGCGTAAATGAGACAAGCGAGAGTCGCGACAAAGAATCGAAGTGCGCGACATTATGACAAAATGGGCGGTTAATGCGGAAATCCATAAGGAGGTGCATCGAGTGGGAGCCCGACTTTAGGGCTACTATAAATGCATGGTACTGCGAAGGAGAGAGTAGCTCTTGTGACTCAAAAGAATGCGGGTTCTTGAAGGCTCACGTATTTTAATTTTCTTTTCTTTGTTTGTTTCATTTTAGATTAGTTTGTTATTTCGATTCGAATTTGGATGGAGCGTTAGCTTTTAAAGTAAGTGAATACGAATTCTATTTCTTTGAGTCTTGCTGGATTGTTTGAATTCCAGACAAATTTTGGAATTCGGACTACCAGTTTCCGATTTACATTGGTTTTCTTGATCAGCAAGCCATTGTATTGTGTAATCTACTGATTTAGAAATCCAGCTTTCATTGAATCGACTATGTTGTTAGAAATTATCTTTCACAAGGGTATTCAATACTCTTGAACGAATGTAAATCACACTTCTTTGGTTTTGAGTGATGCATGAGTGATCCCGATATGTCAGGTGTCTCATACCCATAAAGGATTGTCTCATGCTCTGATTTCCAGGAGGCCCTCTGAGTGACACAGAGAAGGCAATCCTGAGAGTGATGAACAATTTCTGGAAGGTATGCGAACCTGATAATGGTTGTCTAACGAGCTCTGTGAATTTAAATCGATAATTCCTCATTTCACTTGAAATCGAGAATGAGTTGAACGACTTATCCATTTAAACAAGCAGAGAGTTCACCTCAATTTGAACAGTAAGTTCAATCCCGTGATATGAGGATGCAATCGAGGAAAGGATGGTATTCTAATTTAGAGGAAGAGAAACCGATAAAAATTAATAAGCCCATGCCATGACTATATCTTAGAATTTGAGTTTCTGGTCCATGTTTTAAGGTATGAAGTATTGAAAAAGAAAAATACTCGAGAGCAAAGGCAACCCGGATTAAAAGTTATCTACCCTGCATTTGTCTTGAAAGAAAGCAGTGAAGATTAGATGATGAGCAGTGGGGTATGGAAATCAGCATAACTATCATATTCCTTGGTGGTTTTAAATACGTAGTTCATAGAGAAACAAATTCCACGAGTGCAATCTGCGAGGAATTGATGTTTCTGATAAATTGTATTTTCAATGCTCCATTTAAAAGATAATTGATCAGTCTGAATTTGTCATTTAGCAGCATTTCGGTTTTTAATTCATTTATTTATTAAGTCACTTTTCTTAGTTTATTATTTTAAGGTTGCAAGGCGATTCCAATTGCCCTATCGAGTCAAATAGTATAGAGTTTGAGTAGTCGGGGTAGTTGATTAGGAATTCTTGAGATCTCGTGGGATCGATATCTGGACTTAAATCGATTTACTGCTTGTTCGACCTGTACACTTACGGCCTCTTTGGATCAAAACCACAAAGAAGAATGGTTACCCTTAATGAAGCGCGCAATCAATACAATAGATAAGGAACACCACAAACAAGTTTCATGGCATTATTGCTGGGGATTAGATAATAGTCCTTTGGTGATAACGTCATAAATTTGTATAGGTATTTTGGTCCATCACAAACACAAAAATGGGTGAACAAGTTTTTGGCACCTTTGCCCTGGGATTAGATAATACTTCTTGGGTAATAGTGGTAGAAATCTGGTTATACACAATTTTAGTGTCGAACACCCTGATCTTCAATGTATCCCTCTGAGCAGCGAGGATATTTCTTGGTGAAGGTCCCCACCTGATCATACGACACTCTCGTTCAATGCCGCTTTCAGACAGGTTCCTACGGCCTCGGAGGCCTCTCGACGAGCCATGTCTAGAGCGCCACGGCCTCGGAACCGCGACGAGCCACGTCCTATTTCTGCGCTACCTTATCGCCGCAGGTCCGCCCGGCTGGCCAGCTCCTCCACGAGACTCAGCGGCTCGCGGGGATGTAATGAGCTCATCCACTGGCACCGTGAAGCTCGTGGGCAGCGCAGCCGTCGGGTCTTAATCAAATCATTACTGCGCGGCCGGGCTCGCCGGACCTCCCGAAGCTCGCCTTCAACAGCCGTCAAGCTCTTCGAACTTCATCCTCTCTACTTTCTGCTCGAACACGAGCCGACGTGGTGTGCTTTAAATCAGATTTATGATTCTCTACCTCCTCAGTCATACGATTTACCCTTTCTTGCAGCTCAGTCCACTCAGAAGTGAGGGAGGCCACCCTCGCCTTGTAAACTCGGGCGGCTTTAACATGTTTTCCGTTTAGTTTGGCCTTTTCGGCCAAGCCCTTCAAATGAGTAGCCACGCATCAGGCATAGGATCGACATCAATCAGGTCGGACATTCAAGTCAAAATGAAACCGAACCACGATGATACGGGGACTTACGGAGGTGATCCCTGCCCGAGGATGGGCGGAAGGCCTCATCTTGGCGGCATGGCTGGCCTCTTGCGAGATCGAGTCCGCCTTGGGATGGGGCCGAAGCTGCTCTGCTTGAGCTCGGCATTAAGAAGCGAAGTCCCCATCCCGCCTCCGATTCGAGATCTTTCCTCTTCGCTCACGCGCCGAGAAGTCGACTTGACACTCCTCGTCGGCGGAGTCGAGAGGCAAATAATAGGCACGGTCGCTACTTGGTACCTTGGCAGCCCCTCGCCTAAGGTTTTACGCCAGCGACGGACCTAGAGCGAGGCTGCGAGCTCAAGGTTGTAGGAGCCTCAGACGGAGGTGAAGGCGCCCGTTTCGGCTTTCGAACATGCATAGACGGAGAGGACAAAGACGCTGATTTACAGACACTTGAGTCGAAACCGGCGATCTTTCTCGGAGTGGAGCTCGAGAGGTTTTCAGTTTCGCACTCAGGGGCTTAGGGACCGGCGTCCCAGTTGGACAAAATCTTTCCTAGTAGGAGTGGCTGCGGAAAGCCCAATAGGAGAGACTCCCATGGTGGAAGGAGTGAGGCCTCGAAGTAGTGAAGAGGACCTCGGTCGAAGGGCCGGGAATGCCCGATTTAATCAGCTCCGCATAAGGACGAGCGGGACACATTCCATGCATGAAAACTCGACGTATCTTGACCACGAGGTCGGTCGAGCACACAGGAAGCATAAGGAATGATGCGAAATCAAGAAATGTTGTGGCCTCCACCTGAGTTATCTGAAAACAGAGCGGACACTCACGAAGATTATCAGGGGTGGTCCAAGCCACCGGAACGCCCAGGATGTCGTCTTTGTTGGAAGGGTCATATTCCTAGTTGCGACCACTAACAAAGAAATAGCGTCCCTTCCACGACCTATGGGAAGAAGGAAGATCAGAGATCACTAGAGGAGCTCTAGGGCGCCTGGAGAAATAAAGGAAGCCCTCGGTGGTCTCCTTTGAAATTTAAAGATAGAGGAATGAAAGCCACCATTCCAGGGACCAGAGGCCCCTGTCCACTAAGAAGGTCAATAGGCCCACCAAAATGCCCCAACCGTTGGGCACGAGTTGGGAAGGACAGACATTGAAATGTTGCAAAACCCCTTTAATGAAGGGATACAGTGGAAAACGAAGACCATTATCAAAGGCGACTTCAAAGAAACATACCATCCTAGGCACGGAAACTACATAAAAGGTCAAGACGTCAGGGGACCATACTCGGACACCAACGGGAGGTCGGTAACGTTTAGCAAAGGTAACCCCATATGATGGACCGACCTTGCTAGGTCCCACAGTTACAACATCTTTGGGCTGGCGGTTGAGGTGTCGATCCCCGGGATGTTTAATGGGTTGTGCTCCCGCTTGCCCTTGTCGAAGGAAGGAGCGCCCCCGGGAGCGTTAGGCGTTGACCACGGCGAGGCGGTCGGAAGGCACCCTAGTTCGTCGGGATTAGCGGCAGTAGAAGAGCCATCTCGCCATCACTATTAAAGAAGCGAGCCGATCCCGCTGATAAAAGCGGCTTGGTAAGCAGACGGACAATTTAACCTGGCGCCTCGTCGTACCCGATCAAAGAAACGAAGAGATAGAAGTATGACGGTCCCAGGAATAAGACGGAAGAAGAAACCTCAGGAAAAATACCAGAAAAAGAAGGGTCAGGCGGAGAACTAAGGTAAAATAAAGTCTGAATCGCTGAGAATAAAGAAAGAGGTTCTGCGGAGTGGGGGAACCTGAGCGAGAGGTCGGCGGAAGCGAAGAGAGCGGGAATGTAAAAGGGCTCGAAACCCGAAGAATTAAATCATTATCGCCGCGGTATGATGGCGTCAAATATGATGGCAACCCCTGGCGGACACGTGATCGCAGCCCGATACGAGAAGAGTTACGACCCTTGCCCACACATTAGTACCTGAGGAATTTGGTAGTGATAAGTGGGTTAGAAGCGGGTTCACTAGCTGTTCGCGAGCCGAAGGGTGGGTCGCCCCATGCGATCTCCGGGCTCCATGGTACGGCGCAAAGTGAAGGCGACGCTAGGTCCCAGGCGGTCTTGGATAATTGGAAGGCCCGTATCCAGCGAATCCAGTTTAATTCCGCGATCTGAGAAAATAGAATAAATAATATATTATCTTGCCAATCCAACCAAATCTCATCAATAAGGAAGGAAAAATAATAACAGATCATCGTCAGTTGGCTGATAAGGAAGGAAAGATTATCCCAAATAAAAGCGCTCTTTCTAAATCCGTGCAATCCGTCTGATAACAAGAAAATCCCATCTAATGGGAGCGAATCCTAAATCCTTATTGGTTGAACATCTCTTATAAATCTGGCCACCCAGCGGTGAAAGGTACACACAAAAAAATTCATATGCAACACATTCGCCCTCAAAGCGATCCCATATTTTCTCGAAGAAAGCCGGCTTAGGCATCGAGGCTGACCACCGGACAGAAGCCCTTGCGGCCGCCTTTGCTGTTCTTTTTGCGGAGAAGAGCCACGCCTGAGCCAGTAAATCAGCACGGCGACGGTCGGGATAGCCCGACAACCCCTGACACGCTACAGCCCGGTCAGGTTGAAAAAAGACATCATCATTCTGAAGCAAGTTAATTAATATATATATATATATATATATATATATATATATATATATATATATATATATAAACATTTGTATTAATAAAAACTTAAAATAATTATTTTTATAATTTAAAAATATTTGAATTAATGAATAAACATACATGAACATTTGTATTAATAAAAACCTTAAATAATTATTCATATGCTTATAAATATATTTGAATTAATTAATAAACATATGCAAAATTTTGTATTGATAAATACTTAAAATAGTTATTTTTTTTTATAAAATATTGTTTTATGATTATAGAAATCTTTTTTAAATATTTACAAAAATATTTGAATTTTTAAAAGTATATAATATTATTCGGATTTTTTTTAAATAAATACATAGATGTTTTAAGGAAAAATAAATAGATATTTAAGGATAAACAAGTAAGTATTTTAGTAATATCCAAAAACTTTTAAAATATTAAAAAAAAAAACACTTCCCAAATGCTTCTCAAAAAAACAATTAAGTGTTTTTTTGAACTTTCAAAAACACTTTTTAAAATATTACCAAACGCTTTTTTTTTGTCCTACAAACACTAAATATTGTTTTTAGGTCTAAAAACATTCTAAATTATTATATTGGCCCCTTACACTTTAAAATATTATTATTATTGATAATATATTATGTTCTAGGAATTATAATTTTCTTAATATAATAAATTTCTAGCTAGATTAGCCAATTAAGATAATTTATAATACACAATTTTATAATAATTATTTTTATAATTATTCTAGTAAATACTTTTATAATTACTTAAATAATATTAAATATATGCTAAATATTTTTATTAATTTTTTTAACTCACTTAATTCCATCTTATTTTTCTAATAATTTGTATAATATTTTTATAACTTTTTATTTATCCTATTTGCGTATCGATCAATATATGGTCGATACATTACAGTCGATACGTCTTAAGACCTTATGAGTCCCTGATCGATACATCGCGACCAATACATCTCAGGATCTTCCAAGTCAATGATCAATACCGCAACTTTGAACAATGACCATTGGGGTTTCATCTCAAGAGAAGCGAAGGGACTTCACAAAAACACGAGATGCCTTAAGAAAGCCACGCCTAAGAATAGTGTTGTCCCACATCGGTTGGACACAGTCTAATTGAATTAAATATATATGAAAGAACCTTCATATTTTCATAAAGCCTTTTAGTAGGAGATGAAAGAGGTTTTAAAATATTAACACATACTTATCAAAGGCTCGGTTAAAGCCCCCACACCACCACTCCCTACGATAGAGCCTCGCCTCGAGCATTTTCGACCAAAATGACATCATTTTGGTCCGTTTCAAGGAGAAAGCTAATCATTTACATTTTTTATATTATATTAATAGAAAGAAACCCATAGTATTTCATATAGCCCGATCATATTTGAAAACAAAGGGAAAACGAAAAACCAATTAAACAAAAAAGAAGGAAAAGAAGAAGAAGAAAAAAAAAAACAAAAGGAAAATACGGCGTAGGACTTTATTAAATAAAAACAAATTCTTAGGATTTTGATTTTCATATGCCTTGAAATTCATATTTATTTATAGGGGAATTATGCTTTAGGGCCTGATGAGCCACATATTTAACATAATACCCGTAAAAGCATTCAAATTAAGCTAAAAACCCATGACGTCTACAAAAATTAAGACCAATGATATAAAAAAATTCAAGGTTTACACCAGCCTTACACTAGCCTCTTTTTTCCTCTTTTTTTTTTTCTTTTAAATTTTATAAATTTATTATTTGCAATCAGTTTTCAAGGTTTTTTTTTAATCACCCTTCAATTTTCATCTTTTAAATAAATTAAAATATATTTAATAAAAATGCCTTTATTTAATCAATATTTTTACATTTTAATTATATTTTATTTTGTGTAATTAACGAATTAATTATAAACATTTTCACTTGTAACAATTAATAATTTTAAAAATATATAAATAAGTACAAATATTTTAAATAATAATGATAATATAAAATGTCTTAAATTATATAAAATATTAAACAAAATTTTTGTAAGTATACAATTATTTTAAAACAAAAATTTTTGAAAGCAAATCCTAAATATTAAAAATAAGTTTACAATTTGGGCAATTTATATCGTTGAAGTCCGCCACTTGTCCCCCATTATTAGCTCCTGGTCCATCATAGTAGTGGGGTTCGTCGGAAAGGAGCGCATAGTGGGCTTCGTGGGAGTGGAGTTCGTGGTAGTCTATGTGGTAGTCGGTACTCATGTCTTGACCAAGTCTGTCTATTCATCAAAGACTAGGTCTTTGCAACTCTGTTTGCTTTTATCAGACTTTGGTCATTCGATCCGATGAGTGACATGTTCGAGGGTGATATGAGTGATCGAGTGGTATTGGAATTCTTCCTCGTATGCCCGATGTAAGTGTGTTAGGTGTTAGACTTGAAGCATTGAGCTTAGGCCCCATGAGTTGGCCTTTTGTCCTACATGAGATACATTAAAATTTAAATTATTTAAAAACTCTCCTATGTACATGGAACTTGTGATATACTAAAATTACATAAATTCAAAATTAAAAAAAAAAAAAATCCTTTTATGTTCTCATTTATGTCCTTTAGAACTGGTAATATGAGTCGAGTTCGATGAATCAGCCCACTTAAGCCAGACTTTTTTTAGGATTAAGTTGTAAAATTTAAGGCCTGAATAAAATTCAGTCAAATTAGCCCAACCCGTTTTAGCCCGTGGACCATATGGGTTTTGTCTGGGTTGGCCCGATTAGTCCAATTGACCTGAAATATTTATTTATTTATTTTTTATGTAACTAGCTTAGTAATTGAGATTTTTAAGAATTCATTTATAAAATTCAATATTTGACCTTTAACATGGAATCAAATATCTACTTTTGTAGCATAGAGGTTTTAAAAATAATAATAATAATTATTATAATATATGATTAGTATATTAAATTTTGTTTTTTAATTATTTTATTTTCAATTTTTAAATGTAACATTTTAATATAATTTATATGATAATTTAATATTTAAAAAATCTTGTATAGAAGCTGGAATACATTTGAATTAAATAAGTTAAAGTTTTAATATTGAATATATTATCATTTATCTCATTAATATTATTTTCCATAAGAACCAATAATGTGAAACCCGGAAAAAGTGTATTTTTTCTGAAAATGAGCGAATCGGTAATTCTTGCCGGGATAGTACAAACAAAACCCTAGATTTTTCTCTAGACCTCGGATGACAAAACGGATCACGGGTTAAGTCATGCAGCAAAATCTCAGTTGAACAAACTCAAAGCTGGCATTCGAATTAGAGACTATCGATTTTCACACATTCGGCGAGGCGGGCAGACTGACCATAGGGTGCCATGTGGCGGCATGGGAGGCATAGCTTGTGGTGGGCCCCGAGTCTCCAATGCCCTCAGGGTATGGAGTTGGGTGGAGGCCAGTGTGACCACTATGCATGAGCATGAAATTAAGTTTAGAGTGGCATGGAGAACACTTGGTCTTGAGTTGACCAAGTGTCAAACAGAATCGGTATTAAGGTGTGCTCCACCTAGGTCAAACCAACTTGGTAGTTTGAGGAGAGATTCCAAACAATTCGTAGACAAGAGGAGAAGAAAGAAAAGAAAGAAAGAAAGAAAGAAAGAAAGGAAGAAAAGAAAACAAGAAGAAAGAAAGAAAGGAGAAAGGAAGGAGGAAGCTTTTCCTCCATTGTTTTGGTTGGGTGGATCAAGAACCGGTCCTACACACTTCAAGAGGTGAGGGATCTTTCCTCCTTGGTTATTTCCTTGTTTGGGGCCATGGAAATAGCATTTGGTTGAGTTGATTTGTTATTACTTGAATGAATACCATCGCGAATTTTTTGGAACTAATCACAGTTGTGCATGTTATTTTATGTCTTTGTTTTTTAGGGTTTAAGGCGAAAATCCCGGGTTGGCTTGTTATTACTTGAATGAATGCCATGCTGAATTTTTGAACAAATCACAGTTGTGCATGTTATTGTATGTGCTGTTTTTAAGGTTTTAAGGCGAAAATCGGGTTGGCTAATATTGCTTGAATGAATGCCTTGCAAAATTTTGGAACAAATCCCCAGTTATTGCATGTTATTGTATGTGCTGTTTTAAGGTTTTAAGACTGAAAATCAGGATTTGGCTGACAATACTTGAATGAAGATATAATGCAAAATTTTTAGGTTTTAAAGCGAAAATCAGGTCAACTGTTATTACTTGAATGAATACCCGTACAAATTTTTGGAACTAATCACAGTTATTGCATGTTATTGTATGTCTTTGTTTTACGGGTTTTAAGGCCGAAAATCCAGGTTGGCTGGTATTACTTGAATGAATGCCATGCAAAATTTTTTTTTGGGTTTAGGCGAAGAAAAAAAAAAAAAAATCGGTTTGAGTGTAATTGCTTCCATGACTAACATACGAAATTTTGCAGGTTTAGCTATGGTTGTTTAGGTTATAACTTTTACGTCGAACTCCGATTCGGGTGTTCTTGGACTCTATAAATAGAAACATAGATCAGAATCTGGCCATTAGCCATTCGGTGGAAATAGGTGCTCATGCGTCTTAGAAAACTGAGTGTTGTACTAAGTGTACTAATTCTTTATCAATATAGGTGTTTGAACACGTTGGGTTGTAATGTGTTGTGCTTGAACATGGTCACTTCCTGGCATGTAGCAGGCTGTATGATTGACATACTATGTCTCAGCCTGGGAATATGAATTATGGCATTACTTGCCTAAATAATGGTTGGAATTATGTTAATACATGCTTGAATGATGTGTTGACATGAATGATAGAAAAGATGTAGTGCATGCTTATGTGATGTACTAATTTGAATGTGTGGAATATTAACATGACTGTATGCATGTTGATGTTGAACTGAATATACAAAATGTTGTATGCATTAGACATGAGTGTTCATGGCACACACATAGTGTACGGTGTAGAATGTCCATGTAAAGGCTTCATACATTGGTCATGGGTTTGAGTGCAGTGACACAAATTGCATTGCATTGGTGTGCAGTAACACTGCATTACATGGGTGTGTGTACATGATACTGATTTGGCATTACGTTTGGTGTTGAATCGTGTGGGCTTGGGAATGAGACGAAGTCAAATTGAGTTCCACAGTGTTAAAAGAAAATGGAAAATGAAATGTGTTGGGCTTAGCAAGTAGGGGATAGATACCCTCCTCGGGTGGCTTGAAAACCACAGTTGACAGCGTATCCAGGTGAAAGCTTGAAAAATGTCGGAGGAACTTTCAAGACCCTCGGTGAGACCCCAGAAAGGATTACATTTGCCCAAAAGACACGAAGCTTCGATTAAATAAATATCTGCATAGACTACGGAATTTGCATTGAGATAGATTGGGACCCGACTCGGTGATTTTCCCATTGGCACTTGCATTGGGTGGTGGGTCGGAGGTTGACCCGGTACATGGGGCATGTAGAGTGTCGTCTCATACATGCATGTAGTTTTTTTTTTCCATGATAATACAACACGTATGCACGGATTGGTTGTTGGTTTGACTATGAAATGATCATTTGCATGTGCACTGGGTGAATTGGCCTTGTAAGTTTATCTGCGGGCGTTAGGTCGGCCGCGTCGTGGGACGGCCGCTCAGGTGGGACAGGTACGGGCGAGACGACGCTCCTTAGGCGGGTTATAGAGCGGGCGGTTGTGGCCTTGATTCTTGTTTTGTGTATATATTAGAGCGACTGGTTTTAATATGTTTTGTGATAGGAGTGATGTAATAATTCTTAGATCTATAGAAATGTATGGTCTTGTAGCAAGTATGGGCAGTATGGATGATGGGCCCTACCCAGTTAGTTTCTTTCGTGTATGGGTCTCATGATATGAGACACACAGTTTTCCGCAGGTTGACGGTAGTCAACATGACCCCTGAGTTTTGGGGTGTCACAAATAAAAGGTATTTATTTTTGAAAAAAATTCTCTTTAGGCATATCCTAAAAGTAACGTAACCTTTAATCTGTTATCACATTTAGAATTAGACGAAGAACAAAAATGCATTATAGATTAATAACAAAATATTGTTATTTTTAAAACCATTAACAAAAATTATACACTTATTTCTTTCATAATATGATTATATCTTCTAGCAAAATGAATTTTCAAGTTTGTTTGGATATAACAATGCTCTAATATTATTTATTTATTTAAGTTTGTTTAATATTATTATATTGTTTAGACTAAATTATTTTATATATTAAATATTATTATATATTTATATATTATTTGAAGAATTATATAATTTGTAAAATTAACTTTTTATTTATTTATTTATCATTTTTAAGGTTTTGGCCGTTTGACTCATGGCCGCGTGAGTTGGAGTTGAATTAATTAATCTAGATTCGAATACAAATAGATTAGTCATATGGCTCATTTTAACTCGTGGCAGAATAGGGTAGAAAATGGAGTTAGGTTGTGGATTACCTCAAAAATGATTTCAATTTTCCATTTTCAGAGCTCAAAAGCAGAGAACATAAGGCACGTGAAGTTATGCATTGCATCAAATTATCAATGTTATAATTAATAATTGGAAAGGAGCATAGCAACCGAAAACTGACTTGGAAGGAGCAAGATCCGAAATGGAACAGAGAATATTAAGGGTGTGTTTGGTTATTATTTTTTAAAACAGTTTTTTGTTCTTAAAAATAAGAAAAATAAGAACACATTTAATTCTTTTTATTTTTTTAAAAATAAGCTCCTGATCGGACTTGCCTGTCTGTGTCTATGAAGAACTCCCCGCCCTTTTCTGCGTTGATGAAGATCTCAGACATGAGCAGCTCGATCCCGTCCTGCCCTTCCGAGAGGAGGGTGACGGCCTTGGGTGGGTGATTCGCACGCTCGCCATGCTTCGAGCTTTCCCCATGGCTGCCAGCTCTCCGGCCTGCAAGCATCAGGGCGAACGATCAACCAAGCTCCTGGGTTCTACCTCGCGACCCAATCACAACCTGTTGACGGCACGAACGGAGTTGTTATGAACACTGCTGCAACGGCTGGCCCGGAGAGGTTGTGGATCTTCACCTTCCAGCCTTTCCTCTCCTTTCGCTCCGCCTCTTGATCGGATATGTCAGCAGAACCTGACCAGTAATCGCTTAATGGATCAACCTGGGATACCCTGTTCCAGTCATTGTAACCTTTCAGAAACTAAGAAGCAAACGATGCGACGACGATACCAAAACCCGGGATATCGATCTAAGAAGCAAAGAAGAGGACTTATCAGTGGTTCATTTGTTTGATTACTGAGAAAATCAATCTGGGAGATAAAAGCAAGCTCTGAATCTTGAAACAGATTCCAACTGGAGCCAATGTTGTTATTGTAGGACACAAAAGGTCTCTTTTCCTTTCTCATGAATTCTGAACAACCAAATAGAGCATGAAGGAAGATCACTTGTTTTCAGTTTTCTAAACACTCTCACTAATTAAAAGTTCCATTGCTCTCTCTAAGTTTAGAGTTTTTGTCCCAAAAATAATACTTCTTTTAAAAAAAAAATGCAGCGTTTTTAAAATAATACGGCGGTGCTTAAAGCGAAGTAGTTGATGACTACGGTTTTAACTTCAAGTTCGTGAGGACATACTAGTTTGGCCATTTTTTTTCAAAAACGTATTAGATTGATATTTTCTTTTAAAAAAAAGTATCCTGAGTTTAAGCATAAGCAAAGTTGAATTACAAAGCCATTCAACTTGTTGACAGACTCTTGGCATCAATGCTGCAAAAAGATACACAAATCGACAAATTCTTACTCATCCAGCAACAATTTATAGAATTTATAGAAATCGTTCTCTAAAAACACTTCTTTGTTATTTAAATTTAGTGTTTTTTGTGTTTTTTATGTTTTTCAGAAAAAAAAAAAAAACTGAAAACCAAACATGTTTTCCCTATTTTTTTTTATTCTCCTTGTTTTTAGAATAGAAAACAGTTTTAAAGAACAGGCCCTAAGGCAACAAGGTTACCAACTATTCTCTGTTAATTTAAAAATAAGTCTCAACTGGAACTGACATGGAATAAGAATAAGTTGAAGAAATTTGTCAAATGATCGACTCTCCTAAAAGCTCTACGAATATCATGCCTTTAACAAAATTCAATAGAATCGAGGAGGCTAGGGAATGTAAAAGAAATAGCGTAATTTATATCACCTGTCTCGGCTAAACTTGCAACTGAAAATAGGCTGCTTGATGGTGCCTTGAAGCTGAACTATCTGAGGACTTGATGTGGTCACATCTTCAAACTGGAAAACATATCTTGGATCAGGATCCAGTTTCACTCTCAAATGTAGTTCGGCCTCGGGTTTCCCGGTCTCCTGCTTGTTCTTTCCGATACCTATCCAACCATTGAAAAGAATCACCGGCTTCTTTTCGCCCCATTCTGGACCTACTTCCAATCTAAATGTCCCAATCTGCTGCCTTTTGACGCCACCGCCACAATGGGAACCCTTCCGCCCTGTGAAAACGACGATCTCCAAACATGCCTGAGGTGTATAGAAACATCTGGGAGCAAACAACGCTTTCAGATCGAATTCTTCAAGGTAAAAGCTCGAGGCGATGCTATGAGAATCTGGAGTGGCTTCAGGAGATGATACTAAGGGGACTGCTGATGTCTGCACAGGGAAACCTCGAAGACGGATCTCACACGAACATGGAGAGGAGACTGTGTGAATTCCAGATTTTGCAGCATTCAAAGCCGGTCCGGGAATTCTCAGCCCCAAAGAGCCGATTGACAGCCTGATGAAAGCCTGTGGATCCATATACCGTCAAGACTCTTCCCCCATTGATAAAAACTACTATAGTCTTGAACAGCTCTAGAACTTTTTGTTATTTCTCGACTAACAATAAGGCAAAGCGAGCAATCACCTGAAGAACACAACGGCTAGGACGTTAAAGTCGATATGTAAATAGATGCAGAACTCATTGATTACATCTATTTAGAGCATAGTTTTTAAAGGCATGGGCTTTTGTGAAGTCAAATGTGACCTTGGATGCACATCGATCTTATAAAATATGATTGTATTAATAAAAAATAAAAAATTCCTAATATTTAAAGAAAACTTCAATGAAAAAATAAGTGAAATTATATAAATTTCAAGAATAAAAGTGTTTTAAAAAGAAGTCATAATCTATAAGGCACGTCTCTTCAATAAGGCACATGTCTTGGAAGATAAGAAGCTATAACGAGGAAGTGGTCGTGCCTTGAGCCTAGGCACGCCTTTTAAACTATGATTTAGAGATCTCTTTTAAAATAAGTCATCATAATTTTCCTTGAATAAAAAGACATGGTCGTTGATAATCGAGGAAAACTACAAAGGACCGATCCAATCCCTGAATAATTGGACCGTTATCATTCTTATGAAAATAGTTTTGTCTTGCACCAAATAGTTCTTAAACCAAGGTACAAAAATGGACATGACTGTCAAAATTTAAGCATAAGAAACAGTCACCCCATGCAAATTAATTTCCACAATAGGACAAGAAATAGCAAGAAATATTATCATCAAGTCATAGGTTTCCACAACAGAGCAACAACAAACTCTTAGGTTCCATGACATATGATCTACCTACGAATACGTATAAGAAAGGAAAAAAAAACGCATATTTGTTGCTAGATTGGTATTTTTGTTTACCAGGATCAATTATTTTTAAGTATCTTGGTAATTCTAGAAGAAAAGGATTTTAAAATCCCTTAAGTCTGTTCAAGGAAGATCCTCAATCTTATTCTTACCTACCATTTAGAGTTTAGAAGACCAGTTCTTTACCTCTAATAGTCTAAAATCCAAAAATATAACTTTCGTACCATGAATGATTGGGAAAGCAAACCATCTCATCAATGTTGTTATTCATTGTCAATGACTTATTGATCTAAAACACCAAAGTCAAGTTTGGGCCTAAAATTCCAAACATATCGTGTAACACCCCAAATTATACCATGACAGTTTATAACATGTCTCGGGTATAATAAAAGTAAATGTATATTTTTTCGGAATAAAATAATGCTAAAAATAAAATAGCAAAAACCCAGAATTTATACAAAGATAGATCAAGTGGTAGTACCACTTAGGACAAGTCATAAGCTCATAAGATTGTATGCCAAAGTAGAGTATAACATAAGTTGAAATACAAATGAAATGAAGATGAGGGACCAAGAAATAAATAAAGGAAGGTAAAATCAATAAATAAGGATGAGATAAGACCAAAATAGCTCATTTGGTCTTGAGAAAGGAGAGCAAAAACATAAAGAGGAAGGAAGAGAAAGAAGAAGAGAAGAGAAGAGAAGAAGAAGAGAAGAGAAGAAGAAGAAAGCCAAAAAGGTATGGAATTCTAAAGTTTTGTATGGATTTCCATGAAATTGTATGGATTTCCATGAAATTGTGTGGATAGTAGCTTGTCCCAAAACCTAGGGTTTTGTTCGGATTTCATCATAACCCTAGATTTCTTGAAAGTAGGGTTGGTAAAACCCTAAATGGTAGAAGAAAAGTATGGAATCCTCCCTTTGAGGTTGGATTCATGGTTTAATTGCAAGTAATGGAGTTTGGGTTTAGAACAAACCCTAACTAGCCCAATCTTCATGTTAGGTTTATGTATGGGTTATGATCCATTTTAGAGTTGTTTTGGGAGTAATTCATGATAGGTTTTTGAAGTACGATAATTATTAAAAGATGATTTGAGTAGAATAGAGGTTACAAGATGAATATGGAGTGGTTTTGATGTGTGTATTGAGTATTGAGTTGGTTTGGGTGGAAATATATGGAAAAATGGGAGAAAAACCACCATTCGGAGCATTTCGAGGTTTGAATGCGGAACAAGCGGTCTTGTCTGGTACCACATGTGTTATGGTCGTGATGCTGATCGCTGTTACTGATGTTATGTTTTGAATTAGCGTTAGTGTTTTTGCCATAACGTGGTCATTTCTTATCCGAATTGAGTGATTCAAGTTGCTAGGTAAATTAGACTTCAAGGAGAACAAATCTCCCTGAAATAGGTATCTTCAAATTCTGACCCCATTTGGCCCAGAAAGTCACTCCAAAGTAGGTATGTTCAGCCAAAATTTACGGTTTTGTTTTGAACATAGAGTAGTCGATTATTTAGGAGGACATATCTTGAGTTTCGATTGCTCAAATTTGGGTGATTTGATTGGAAAGAACCATAGCACCTTAGCTTCAAATGATCTGAAAGAACCGGTCTCATGTATGGAGTTAAGACCCTTGAAAATGAGTATTTGATTGTCCCTAGTCATAATATGCCTTCACTTTGCCTGTGGCCGAGTTCGATAGAGCGATCTGTTATGATAAGAACAAGTAGAAGCTATGTAGAACTATATTTATAAATGATATGTGCAAAACATAAACAAGCATATGAATAAGTTGATATATGAACAAGTACAGTTAAATACAGTTAAAGGTTAAAATATATTATTTGATAATGAATTTCTCATAAGTATACATGATGACATCGTGTATATGAGATATGTTGTTATAATACATGAAAGATTATTAATAAAGCGATTGCATGACCCGGGTAGATGGATAGATAGAGCATGCACATAAGGAGATCACGATTCTTTGCGGCATACATATGAATATCGAGGTCCGCTTGGAGTGATGACATAGATCCGTTTGGATCACATAATCTGAGCATGAGTCCTTTGTCTTGTACAGTGATAGTACCTTCAGTGCATCTGAGATAGAATCCTTGTCTCGTACGATGATAGTACCTTCGGTGCAATGCTGGGTTATTTAAGATATCTAAAGCTACAAGGGTATTTGCGGGTATGAACATAAAGAAAATGAAAAGTATATGTAAGGAAATGTATAAAGTATATATATGATATGATATAAACATAGCCACAACTATACGATGATAGTATATAGTTACAAGAATAAGAAATACAATATAAGATGACACGAAAAGTATATGAAATATGATAAGAAAATAAACATGTTATGAAAAAAAGAAAAGTAGACATGAGAAATGGTTAAATATATGTACATGTTATATGTATCCTAAGTATATGCATAGGTCTAAAGTGAGATGATCCATATAAAGGGATTCGTCGGGCAAGTTTATTCCCAGCCCAAGGCGTAAAACATACAGTGTTTTCATTCGTGTAGGTACAGGAGAAGAGGAAACCAGAGGACGAGACGATCCACATCAGTAGTCAAAGGCAACACATCACTAGGGGTCCATGGATATTTTGGTACAATTTAAATAACTTTTTGTTTCTTTTGTAAACAATGTAATTTATGTAAATGTGGAATGCTTCTATATATGAAGTACATATGTATATGTTATTGTCATTTCTGAAATATAGTAGCCCAAATGTTTAACATGATAAATGACTAAAGCAAGCTTAAAGGTCACGAGTTTAAGAATTGTCGGAGCCCCATTGCAGGGGCATCCTGTGGGGTGTTGGCATCTCGGATGGGTTCATAGGACTCGTCAAATGGGTCGGATTGGAGAAGGGGCGTCACATATTGAACAGCTTGGGTATGCAGCCATCATCTATGAGATCATGGAAGTTATAGTGACAAATGGAGCATTCGTGTATCTCATCATGTTTCATGGGCTAATTTTTTCTGGTAAAACAAAACAACCATGCCAGTTAACTATAGAAGAAGAATCATAACTAAAAATTTGCTTGAGTATCAGAGGAATTATCTGAAAGAAAGGAAAGCAAAAGGGAGCCAGTATGAGGAAACCTACCATACTAAAAAAATCAGCTATACCCCGGCCTAAGTTAAAAAAATATAGTAAGTCCTATCTTTATCCTGCTATCTTGCATTGGACGAAGTCACGAAAATTACAAATGAAGAACTCTTTAATGCGTGCGCGAGAAAAGGCCTCGTGTCGATGACTACCTTGTTTCTTTCACGCCCGATATGCAACGAAAGAGAGAGAGAGAGAGGGCGAAGGGGGCTACCCTCCACACTTTCTTATGTTTCTTTCCCACCCGGGCTCCTTGCTAAGAAAGAAGAACCTACTGAACTAAAAAAGAAAGACCCTCCCAAAACCAACAAAGTGTGGAGGCAAAGCCCATTTCTTTCATGGGCTGATAACACTCTCTACATGACTTTATCCTCTAACAGCATCCTGACGGCCAATTAGACAAGCTACAACATTCTTTTTTTGATAAATAAACTGAGCAATATATTAAACAAAAAAAAAGTTGGCTGAAGACCCTACAATATCTGAGAGAAAGAGTTGGCTATACAAAAAAAAAGGAGAGCTAGGCACCTCCGCGCTAGCATACCACAGAGAATACCGCAAAAAAATCTATGAGAGAGTCCTCCACCTCAAACCACCTTGGGAAATTAGCATGCCTGAGAGGATTTAGGAAAGTATGGTGAAAGAGAAGTGCACATCATCAAAAACTATATGGCTTCTTTCATTCCAGATTGCCCAAAAAAGGCAAAGGATCGCTACCTTCCACAACTTTCTAGCCCTCTTCCTGATAAGGAATATAGACCGACCCAAAATAAAATCCTTTATCAAGTAGGGGCAAACCTAGAAAAGACCAAGGATAGAGATGAGGTCCTCACACATCCTCCAAACCGAAGGGCAATGAATTAGGAGATGGTTCCCGACTCCTAAGTGACTTTACCACTAGGGACATTTGCTAGCCATGCAAGCCCTGCTTTTTTAAGGTGCATCATAGACAGAAACTCTGACATTAATAGACACTTTGAAGCCATAGGTTACATTGAGCCAGGCTTTAATTGTAAACTATGGCCTCATAAAGCTTTCCAATATCACCTTCAGTATTTATTCATATAAGGCAACATGAGGATCTAGTGGAAGGTGGGGCAACCACATGAGCACTCAAAAGCACTAAGGGCCTGCTTGGTTCTTGTTTTTGAAAACTGTTCTTAAGAATATAGTTTAGTGTTTTCTATGTTTGTATTTTCCCAAGCCTTACATTACAATCCTAAGGTCTCGTAGCCTTCCTTCCTTAGAGTAAGTAAATCCTAAGGGGTGTTTTAACACCTGGTACCCTAAGGCCAACTGGTTTGGGAGCCATTGATTTAAAGCTCACTAAGGGTTGGTAGAAAGCTTAAGGGGGTATAGACATTGCACCACTCTAATAACCTTATCAATAAAACCGCTTCTTGGTTTTTATTGAAAGAATACAGAATCTATGCGTTGGTGATAAAAGGAATATGGAGTGAGATGCACTTAAACGAATTCTGGGATGTTTGAGAGTTGCAGTGTCCTGAATGTAAAAACAAAGATGGAGTATGAGTTGAGAAATGGAGAAAAATATGTATGTTTGGGTAAGTTAAAGCCTAAAATGACTATTCAACTACCCTTACCCAAGCCTTACATTACAATCCTATAAAGACCTACTTGATCTTGAAAGTTGTGCAAGCTTACATTAGTAGATAGTGATAAGAACAATAAGCTTATGAAACCCAAAATATATTATCTTTGGGGATCTGTACTTATCTCAGTTCTCATACATTCATCTAGCTTGCATTTGTTTGGATGAGGAAAGACCATCACACACACACACACTCACAAACAGGGTTCTAAAACTGAACTGTTCACACTTTGTGAATTATCAGTTTGTAAGAGAACTTAATTGCTGATCTTCTTATTTCTAGAATTGAAGTTGTTAGAATTTATATCACAAATGGCCTTTCATTTGAATTAAAATAATGAATAAACTGAGAAGGATAACTTGGGCAGAAGAAAATGGCCTTAAAAGCTGAATTGCTTGAGGACAAGCAAGAAGTCTTTTCTTTGCTTGGGGACAAACAAAAATTTAAGTTTGAGGGTGTTTGATGAGTCTAAAACTCATATACTTTTAAGCCCATTTTTATGCATATTTAAGGCTTTAAAGATTAATTTAATGCAAAATTATGGAATCTTCACCCAAATTTATGTTTTGCAGAAATTTAAAGGAAAGAAGCAAAAATCAGCAAAGTCGCAGCAGAGTCGCAACTTTCACTAAGGAGGGACTAAACATGAGCTGATCAAAGTCGTGACATTATCCAGAGTCACGACATCGGGTGACCAGAGTCGCGACTCTCATACTGACAATTAACAAGCAAAGTCGCGACATTTCCTTCAAAGTCATGACTCCGACAAGCGACATTCATTTCTTAAGAGTCGTGACATTTTCACCAGAGTTGCAACATTGTAGAAACAAGCAAAATTCAAAGTCACGACATTGACATCCAAAGTCGTGACATTTCATAGATCAACAAAAATTCAGAGTCGCGACATCAACCACGACATCAGCATCTAGGGCAGTTTTTTAGGGCTTTTCGAAGTCCGGGTTATCTGCCTTGTTTTCAGGGCGCAATCTCTAGGGCTTATAAATAGAAGCTCCTAGGGATTAGGGAGGAGCTTTTTTCTAACTTTAGAGCAGCTCTGGCCCAATTTTGGGGGAGATTTTGCTTAACTTTTGAGGGCTTTTGCTCAGCTTTCGCAGCGAGGAACAACTTTGCGGCTGGTGAGACTTTTTGTTTGCTTTTTTTTTTTCTTTTCTTTTCTTTCTTTTATTTTTCTTCTCTTTTGTATTTTTTTTGTTCTTAGAAGTATATTTGTTGAGCTAAAATGTAATATTGAGCTAAAATCGTTGAATATCGATCTCCATTTGTTTGAACTTGAGTGGAATATGGAAATTTTCTAGAAAACCATTTTTATTCAGTTTCGATTGCAGTTTCAATGAATTTGCCTAATCTGCTAGTCATTGATAGTTGAATTCCAATTATGGAGAGCTAAGCTCACGTTGGGAAAGATTAGTGTTCTGATAATCAATTTTGTAGTATTTAAAATGTATGTTTATGGGTTTGGGGATTGAATTTATTTAATATGTATTGTTCTTAGTGAATTGTTTTGTCTGACGGTCAGTATACCCGAGAAAAAGAAATTTGTATCTTGCTCAGATTTCCGAGGAATCCCTACGAGTGACATAGAGATGGCGCCACGAGTAAAGCGATCCTTGAGGGTTTGCTAGATTGATGTTTTAGAACTAATGAACTCTAAACATCACTATGATAAATCACTGGTGATTGTTCTAACCTTTGACTTCAAGGTTTTCTTCTAGGTGACAGCAGAAGTTTGTTCCCGAGGCACAAGGACCACCTATTGATTTATCAGTTTAATGTTTAGAGGTTTTGTTTAAATCCGGTAGAATAATTTGGATCACGTGTTAGCTTAGATCCTAATCAAGAAGAGAGAACATTCTAATGGATTGCGGATCGAATGCAGGTGCATTGGAAAAGGCTTGCCTGATCACAATGCATGGGATTAAGCGAGTTTCAGTCCTAGAGATGGTTGTAGTGAGAGAAGAAAAAAAACGGTAAGATCTTAAAGAGAGTCAAATCTTATAAGTACTTATTTATACCCATTGAACGGGATAAAGAATATGGTGTTATAAATAGGGAAATGTATAGTGTTAGGAGGCATTCCAAGGCTATACTACCTTGCTCTTGAACAAATCCAGCCTTTAAATCACAAAACTAAACTGTTTTTAGAACCATTTGCAAATTGATAGTCAAGGCATTGATCCCATTCCTAATACTTATTGCTTCTCAGTGAAGCACTTTGATTCCTTTGATTTATTTTTGTTTTAAACTACTTTTATTTTAGTTTATTTAGTAAACTTTGATGCTCAGATAGCAAGGATCTCGAGTAGTCGAGGTTGTTGATCTATAGATTTTCTGCTCAATCCCTGTGGGTACGATATCCGGATTTAACAGTCCACTTTATTACTTGTACGACCTATGCACTTTCATTGATTAAGACCAAACATAAATTTTAAGAAAACCTAGCAGCAGAAAAAAATAGTGTTCATTGGATTGATTGATAAGACGGTTGGAATCATTGGCGTAGTTGATAGATCATATTTGGTATACCTGAAAAGGTCTTAACAAGAAGTTTCGGGCTTCATCGAGAGGAACTAGGGTTGGAGTCAACCCATGGATTTACACTCTAGAGCTATCATAGTCTAGCTAAGCCTCCGGCCCGATACGAAAGACATGTGCAGACGAGCTTAGGTGAGCCAGCACTAGAGACACTGAGTTTATTGGTAGGCCTAAGGCCCGATTTTGGATCAGTATACACGCCCCCTTAAATTTAAATTCCCTACCTTATTTCTTAGGGATCCACAAACAACACATAAGGAGGGAAGCATGGTGGAAGAGAAGGAAGAAGAAGAGACCAGAGACTTCTCGACGGGTGAACACAGAATGCGTGGAAATCCTGCCCAGACGACCTCTTCTCCTCTTTTCTCTGTTTTATTATTATGATTTCGAGAGGGCTCTTCAGGCTTGAGGGGTTCTCTTGATACTATCGACTTGGAACCACTAAGGGTGGTGGCAACCGATGGGAGTCAATGGAGGTTAGAAAATTCTAGAGCAATGGTCGAAGTAGTGGAGGGACTTGATAAAGATAGGTAACAGGCAGAGGAGGTCCAATCCATGTCTTCGGAGGGCTCAGTGTATGGGAACTGGGAAGATAGTTGTATGGTTAAATTTAATTAATTTTTTTGGTTTTTCTACAGTGGGCTTCGAGAAGGAGATCTCGGGATTGATGAGAAAAATGGTGGCAATGCACCAAAATGACAAGAAGAATGGGGTGGTGATAGTTACCAGATGTGAGCGGGAACTAAAGAAGTTGGAAAGTTCCATTAATTATAATAGGAGGGGTAAAATTAAGGAAGGAGGCAGAGACGGGTAATCTCTTACTAAAGTTAAAATGAAGGTAAAAATCCTTTTTTGGAATGTTAGAGGTGTAAATGACCCTGAAAAGAGGAAGGTCATTAGGACTCAAAGGGTGGATTTGGTTTGTCTACAAGAAACCAAGATCCAAGGGATGAATAATGCTTTGGTTCATAGTATTGGTGTGGGTAGGTTCTTGGACTGGAAAGCTTTGGATGTAGAGGGGATTGCAGGGGGCATCCTTTTGTTTTGGGATAAAAGAAGATTATCTCTGCTGGAGTCAAAGTATGGTAGCTTCTCATTTTCTTGCTTGTTCAGAATGGTGGAGGATGATTTTCAGTGGATGTTCACTGGAGTGTACGATCCTGTAGAAAAGAGTTTTAAGGAATTCTTTTGGGAAGAGCTAGGTTCGATTAGAGGAATGTGGAGTGGTCCCTAGTGCTTAGGAGGGGATTTCAATGAGATCCTCTCCTAATGAGAGATCAAGAGGTGTCAGGATCTCCCTAGCTATGACAAGGTTCTCAGAAATTCTAAGTGAGCTGGGACTACGAGATATGCCGCTAAAGGGGGGACCTTATACTTGGAGGGGTGGTCGAAATGGTAGAGCCATGTCTCGGTTGGATATATTTTTGATTTATTTAGATTAGGAAACCGATTCGAGTAAAACATTAGAGATTGCTTGCTAGGCTACTTGACCATTCCCCTATCTTGTTGGATAGTGATGGGATTAGGACAGGCCCCTCTCCTTTCCGATTTGAACTAATGTGGTTAAAGTATGAGGGTTTCAAAGAAATACTGAAAGGGTGGTGGCAAAGTCTAGTTTTTCATGGCTCTTTAGCTTTATTTTGGTTGCCAAATTGAAGGCTTTGAAAGGCATCCTAAAAATCTAGAGCAGAAAGGTTTTTGGTAGAGTTGAGTCCAATAAGTTGGAGGCTTTATGGAGATTGTCTTTCTGGGATGATCATAAGAAGGAAAGGGAATTGGGCCTAGAGGAGAAAGAGGAAAGAATCAAGGCCAAAGATGATTTTAAAAGCTGGGCTCTCATGGAGGAGGTCTCCTGGAGACAGAAATCCAAAGAAACCCGGCTGAAAGAAGGGAATAAAAACACGTGGTTCTTCCATAGGATGGCTAATGCTCACAGGAGAAGGAATTTTCTTCAAAATCGAAGTATTAATGGAAGAAGGTTAGATAAGGAGGATGAGATAAAGGAAGGACTGGTGAAAGCATTTCAAAATATGCTTTGTTGATTATTAATTGGCGCCTCGTGCCTAAGCCGCCCCCGCCCCCCTTCCCCTCCCCGGGGGTGATTGGGCTAGAGGAAGATTCCAAGCTGGAGGAAGTTTTCACAGAGAAAGAAATTTGGGCAGAAATTTCAGAGCTTAATGGGGACAAGGCTCCTGGCCCTGATGGCTATTCCATAGCTTTCTTGTCCTTATGTTAGGATTTTGTTAAGGATGAGAGTCTTGGGATTTCTTCAAGGAGTTCCACAATTCAGGCCGATTTGTCAGTTTAAATGTCACTCTGGTCTTAATTCCCGAAACATAATGTTGAGACTTCAAAGACCAGACTGCTCGACTTAGTGGGAGAGTTTGTACAAGATTTTTTGACAAAGGGTTGTGACAAGACAAGAGGGTCATGGAGTAAGATCATTTCCCGATCTTAATATGCTGTTAAGGAAGACATATCTGAATCACGGTCCTTATTGCTAATGAAGTTGTACTGTGTGAGAAAGAAAAGAGAGTGGTATGGTTTGCAAGTTAGATTTTGAAAAAGCCTACGATAACATCAGTTGGGAGTTTGTATTCCAGGTTATGGATAGTATGGGCTTTGGAAATCAGTGGTTGAGTTGGATAAAGTGGTGTCTCCACAACCCCTTTTTCAGTCCTCTTCAATGCCTCTCCTACTGGCTTCTTCCTAAAGCTCGAGAGGCTTGAGACAGGGTGATCCTATATCCCCCTACCTCTTCGTGATTGGCATGGAAGTGCTCAATATGTTGGTACAACGTGTGGTAGAAGGAAATTTCCTTTCTAGTAGCAAGGTTGTAATCTGAGGAGGGGAGGTGGAGGTCATTTCCCTTTTTATTTTACGCAGTTGACACCCTTTTATACTGTGAACCCAACAAAGATAAAATGAAATTTATGAGCTGGACTCTAATGAGGTTTGAAGCGATGTCGGGTTTGAGAATTAACTTAAGCAAGAGTGAGATCATTCCGATAGGGCTAATTGTCAATGTTGAGTTAGCACCCAGGCTGAGTGTGGGGTTGGGTCCTTACCTACCTCGTATTTAGGCTTTCCCCTGGGAGCGCCCCATAAGGCTACAGGGGTTTGGGACTCGATTGAAGAAAGGTTTCGAAAGAGGTTGGCCTCCTGAAAGATGCAGTATATCTCTAAGGGTGGAAGGATTACACTGATCCGTAGTACTTTGTCTAACCTTCTAATTTATTACTGATGAGTCTTAAACTCATCTATTTTTAATCCATATTTCTGGCTTGTTTTTAGTATTTTCAGAGTTGTTTTAATGCCAAATTATGGAATATTTACAAACTTTGTGTTTTGCATGATTTAATTCAAGGACGAAATTCAAGCAGAAAGAAGAAAAAGACGCGATGCGGTAGTACATGTTGCGACACGGAGTTTAGGTATGTCGTGACTTTAAGGTCTAAGTATTACATTGAAGGAGCTATATTTGACGAAGACATCGTGTCGTGACAAAGGAAACAGGAAGAAAGCAGAAATTCTATTGCGACAAGGTATCTTCTGTCACGACAAGAAAATAAAGAGAAATATAGAATGAATCCTGTGACAGATCAGTTTATGTTGCGACATAATGAAGCACAGAAAACAGAATGCCTGTCACAACATAAATCCCTTTTGTCGTGACACTGATTATTGCAACATAGAGCAGCTTGTTGAGACAGAAGAAGAGCTGAAGAAGAAGTTTATGTCGCGACAAGAAAATCTATGTCGCGACATGCGATGCTTACTTGTTGAACTATCTTGGTTGCAACAAAAGACTCTAATGTTGCGACATACTTCAAGCTGAGGAGATAAGTCATGGCGACCGCGGAAATAAAGTGAACGAGAGGAAAGCGAGGTCGCAGCGGACTTTTCGGTCACGACGAAAGATCGACATAAGGAAAAGAAGTATGGTCGTGACATAACAAACTGGGTTGCGACAGCAAATATTGACAACACCCGAAAACCATGTCACGACGCCGAGCGAAGCTCAGCGAGTGGCTTCGGTGGCAACAAGACTCTGAAGTGACAGGACTTCTACGGTCGCGGCGAAATGAGGATAATATAAGACACAGTGTTGCAACATAACCTAAACAGAAATGCTATTGCGACAGGAAACTTGGGTTACGACACAAACTTGCAAAAGCTGCATAGAAATTATGTCGCGACAGAATTGTCGATGTCGTGACATAATTGTCGATGTTGCGACATAACTTCTCAAGGAAACACTCATAAGATTGTTGCGACATAGAGCGGTTGGAAGGACAGACTTTGGGAGATAACTTCTTAAGGGCGAAGACAGTGTGGCAGCGAAAGGAAAATATGTGTGACAAAGGAAAATGTGTCGCGACCAGAATCTTATATCGAAGAAAATACTGTCGCGACGAAAAGCGTGTCGCGATAGAAGCAGAAAAACCTGAAATCTTGAGATTTGCGACCAGAGCAGTTTGCATTGTTGCTACAAAGACACAAAACTCTATCACGACACACCTTTTGGGTCGCGATAGAGAAGGCAAATTTGGGCCAGAATTTTTAGGGATTCACACATAGCCTTAATTTTAGAGCTGAGCTTTAGGGCTTTATAAATGAAGCTTGACTAACGGAAGCGAGGTAGTGGTCGGTAGGGGAAAACGAGCTTGGGAGGCGAGGACTCTTTTGTATTATATTTTTCTTTTCTTTTCTTTCATTTTCTTTTCTTCGTAGATTAGATTAGCGTAAAATTTCATTTGTTTTCTGGACTTAGAGCGATCGGTGTTGAGGAAGTTTAAGTTGAATTTAATTGTTAGATTTCATTTTGATTCTTGTTTGAATCGATGAACTCAGGGCGGCGAGGGAATGCATTGCTTGTCCCGATTGCGATTAACGGAGTGGAATTTCCTGATCATTATTTCAATGTTAATTGTGATCCAGTTTTCTAGAAACACAACTTCCGCTGGAAAGATCTGATGTTAGTTATGGTCTTTTTGACACAATTGGAAGAAAATTCTTGGGTTGTGAATCTTGAAATTATTTGAATGGTGATGTTCATGAAATGACTTGTTCCCAATATTAGAAAATAATACCCATAAAAGGACTGTTGTTTAGTTCTGATTTCTAAGAGGCCCTCTGAGTGACATAGAGATGGAGATTCCTCAGAGTTTGAAGCAGTTACTTTGGGGTATGCTAGACTAATATTGAAGAACTAATGAGCTTTGAAAGATTACTTAGACAAATCCTCAATTTACTCATGGTTTGAGAATTAGTTGAGTGATCTATCAATTCAATCAATTAGAGATCTCTCCTTGATCTTGAAGAATAATCTTGATCCTGTGTTAGCTTAGATTTAATCAAGGAAAGGGAAAACTCTTTAAGATCTCAAGGATGAGACACTAATCATCTTGTAGAAATATGGCGGTGCCACACGTGGGAAAGCAATCTGCGGAGTCATAAGAAATTGGTATGAAGTATTGAAAAAGAAAAATACCCAGATCTTATAAAGAAATTCTGATTACAAGTAATTGATTAGAAGCATGAATAAGAAATGAATATGAATCTCTAATCAATGAAAAGTATGGTTAGAGGAGAAATCCAAATTATACTACTATCTCTTTGACAATTTGATTCCAACTCATGATAAAATAGAATTAGATTATGATGCAGGAATTGACAATTTCACAACAGTGAAATCCGGTGTCTAATTCTAGCAATGACCTGGTTAAGTCCATTTTGTATTATTGATTTTAAAATTTTCATTTATTATAGTTGTAGAAACTAAGATATTAAAAATTCTTATTTAGGTTACTGAAATTTCTCTAAAATGGGAGTTCAAATAGTGTAGAACTTGAGTAGTTGGGGTAGTTGAATTTTAAGTTCTCTTCAATCTCTGTGGGAATGATATCCGGACTTATAGGTCCACTTTATTACTTGTACGACCTGTGCACTTGCAGTTTTAAGACCAAACTAAATCTTTAATTGAATTCATTAACAAATCCATTTTTATTGAGCATATAAGTCAATCTTGGTCTTTATCAAGTTTTTGGCGCCGTTGCCGGGGATTAGACAATAGTACCTTGGTCATGATGTCATAAATTTGTATATATACATTTGGTCTATAACAAGTTTTTGGCACCGTTGTCGGGGAACGAAAAGTTCTAAGGTGGCAGTACCAAAAGCTTAGCGCATATTCACGACATATATACATGCAGTTTGGTCGTTATCAATTACATATCCCTTTTTCGTATGTCACAAAAGATTTGTGTTGAAAATTTTTTGCGGAAACGATTTAACAATTTGGATCTATTAGAGCAAATTCATCGACGATTTAACAATCATGGCATAATTTACGAGAAAATGAAAAGAAAAACTACTTGAAGAATCCATCACGATATTGAATGTCCCACAGTAATAATATATGTTTTTCACATGCGGATCAGAAGTAACACTTAAAATCGCCTTTGATGATATAAAAGGTCGATTACGCCTTTTCGGCTATACCATTTGAATTGTGGCGACCGGGCATTGTATCGCGCTCACAAATGCCCTTGGACTCAGGAGTTTCTTAAATGGGCACGGAATTTGTCCAACCAGATGTCTTTCCATAATATTCACCACCTCTATCAGACGTGTGCCTTAACCTTTCTATTTAAGCGTCTCTCAACCTGAAATGAATGTCTCGAGGACATCAATAGGTGAGTTCTTTCGTACGACAAATAAAGTATGATGCCTAGGTAATCATCTTGATGAGAGGTGATGAAATGCCTTTCACCGCCCAGATGGTACATCGAAAGGACCCGCAATATACGTATGTATTAAATCAGTAATCCACTACTCCTTGTGGCGTATTTTTGATACATGTTTGGTTAACTTACCCTTAATGCAATCCACGAAGTATTCAATCGGTAAAATCCAATTGAGGCAAAACTTCGCTTTAATTAGTCTCAAAATCCTTTCTTTGGATATATAGTAGGAGCTTTTATGCCTGAAGTCGTGAGAAGACTCATTAAGTGCACTCCTTTTCATACCCGACATCATATTTAACATCAGCATTATAAGCAGGGAATTAACAAAAGTAGAATTCAGTTGAAGCGATATAGAGTGTCCAGACAGACGATTACCATAAGGTTTGTTCCATGATACAATGAAAAACAACCATGTCGATCCTACAAATCAAATCCACAAAACATCGATCTAGAAATAGAAACAAGATTTGAAATGATGGGAACATATAAACACTTCTCTATATCGAGGCAGCGAGTATCTAACACGATTCTATATGTCCACACATGAAGATTCTGGCTTTCATCTGTTTCCCATAAATAGAAAGCTTTCACTTTCGACATTTGGTGGAAGTTTTAGAGTAACCACATAACATTAGAAACATGAGTGGTTGCACGGAGTGTACGAGTATTAGAAACCTCGTCAGATTTGATTCAAAGCATACGGAAACAAAATGTATACCTCTGCTTTTCAAACCATGCCTTCCTCTTTTGGCGATCGGCCTTCTTGTGCGGGTTTGTTGCAAAAGAAACATTTCGAGAATCTTTTCAACCTCCTTGCGCTGCGGGGCTGCACCTTAAATGTTTGCTTTCCTTGTTCTTCCATTTCTTACTTGGGCTTTGTATAAGACCATGTTGATTCTGTATGACAGATTGAAGCAGGAAGTTGTAAGGTCTTCCCTTTGCTGCCTCCTCTTGCATGAGCATGGCCTTAGTATCGAAGAGACCATTTTCCTTAAGTTGGTTGTAAGTTCTCAGAAATTGCTTGATCATCACCACTTACATGATTTTGGCCAGAGAGCTCATTGACACTCGCTCACGAGATCCATATCGAAACTCTTAAAAATGGTTGTAGGTATTCACCATGTGAGTAATATGTTCCTCCATTGGCCGAGCTATGGTGTACTCTCTATTAGATAAATTAATAAGGCTTGACGATAATAGACTTATCCTGATATCTGTCATAGTACACTTCTTAATTTCGACCACAATTCCTCACATTTTGAGTCTTGAAATTTGGGAAGGCTTAACATTGGCTATGCTAAGCAGAAAGCTCATCATAAGCCTATTTGACCTCTCTCCACATTTTCTTATCGCCTCGAGCTAGTATCGGTGGAGTTTAGTGGGTTCATCCTGACTAAAGTGAGATCGAGTCCCAAAGCCGACATTTAGCTTGATATATTCGATCCGGAGTCATCATAGTTACATCCATTAAACTGATACCATTGTGATCCACATTAGAATCGGCTATGAGCATTTACATCTCATATTAATTACTTTGAATTTAAACCACAATTCGGACTATAATATATATGCCAAACATTGCATTTAAATTCACCTTTGAAGAATTTAAATCTAAACACACAACCAACAATCACAAATATGCATCACATTCATATAACATATATAAGGTCAATCACAAAATTTAATTTAACATATATAAGTCATCTTTGGATGTACTATATAATTAAATAAGGTTCATAACCTACTTGATTATTTATTAACATAATTAGATCTTTGGGTAATCGTATAACTACATGTAATAACTATAAATGTTTATTATTCTTAAATGTCATTTATGATACTATATCAAATAAACATTTATAAATATTATTTAAATTATTTAATAATCAGTGAGCCACTTTAGTGACTAGCACTCACTAAAATAGTAAAGATTTAAATCATATAAACTTAAAATTATTAAGTTTAAGTATTATACAATTCATGAAATTTGCATAAGTCATATATGCACATACATATCAATTCTTTTCCGGACAACATGCATTTGGGTTACTCGTATTGATGGCGCATGTAGACGGCAATTCGATTTCATCACAATTTGAATCGACAATTGGTGAAATTAAAACAGCTTGGCGACATTTATATATAAAACTATTTAAAATCACAATTACGAGAACAGTGGAATTCACCCGATGAATACTTAGAACTATCGAATTCAAATATTCAATAGAAATGTTAATTCAAAATTAAAGCCCCAGTTAATTATGCCATAAGCAGTTAATTTAAACATCAATTAACTACAATTAACTTAATTGAAAATACCAAAATTCTCGCTAAACCTAAATTTAACCAATTGAATTTCTATTAAACTTGGCTCACGATACCAAAATTGGTAAAAATTTTCTGGAAACGATTTAACAATTTGGATTCATAAATTAATTAAAATGCAACCAATTTAACAATCATGGCATAATTCTGAAAATGAAAAGAAAAACTTACTTGAAGAATCCCATCCACGATAATTGAATGTCCCAAGTAATAATATATATGTTTTTCCTATGCGGTCAGGTAACACTTAAAATGCATCCCTTTGATGATATAAGGACTTGATTGATTCTTGACTTTACGAATCAAACCCCTTAGAAGAAATTTGTGCGTTTTCTATGCCTTCATATATATATATATATATATATATATATATAGAAAGCGAGAATACTAATATTAAATATTATTTATTAAAGACATTTACTCATATAACGATTTTAATATTAAATGTCTTTTGGCCAAGACATTTACTCCAAATAACCGGTTACTAATATTAAATGTCTTTTATTAGAACATTTTACTCATACAACAAACACACTAAAATACTTAAATTTTAGCAGATCGCACGGAGGGATTTACACTAGATAATTGTCTGTAGATACTACTAATCATCACTTAGTGTGTGCAGCGATAACAATTATCAATACTGAAATTATATGAATCAATTAGAAATTAAAATTTCTAATAATTTGCACTAGATTGGAGAGAATTCAAAGACAGTTTCTATGGGGTAGGAACAACCTTGAAAAGAAGCCTCATCTTGTTAAATGGGCCATAGTTTGTACATAGAAGAAAAATTGGGGATTAGGACTGAGAAACTTTTCTAGGCTAAATAAGGCTCTTTTATGCAAATGGAGTTGGAGGTTTGCTAATGAGAGGAATGCCATATGGAGAAAGGTTATGAGTAGAAAATTTGGGGAGACTTCTAGGGGTTGGCACACTTGTGACATAAGGGGTGGCTATGGTGTTGGGTTGTGGAAGGAAATCAGAAAAGAATGGCCTCTATTCCTCCAAAATGTAACCTTTTCCTTAGGCGATGGAAGGAGGATTAGCTTATGGAAAGATGTTTGGTGCGGTGAGGAGGCGTTGCATTCTTTGTTCCCCTCTTTGTTTATCCTGGTTGTGCAAAAAGAAGCTATGGTGGTAGATCTGTGGAACTGTAATAAGGAGGAAGGGGATTGGTCTCCAATCTTTCTAAGGCCCTTTAATGATTGGGAGATGGAGGAGGTGTAAAGGTTCCTCTCCTCTATCCACATGAAGAAAATTAGACCTTGGATTGAGGACAAACTTTTGCTAAAGGGATCCATCCACGGTAATTTTTCACTTAGGACCATATATAGTGGTTTAGACCTCTCGCCTAAAATTGATTTTCCTTTATGCTCGGGTTTGAACTCTGTAGTCCCCTCGAAATTAGCTTTCACAGGAAGCCTCCCCCAGGGAAAAGTGATCACTTTGGATTAGCTTAAAAGTCGCAAAAGAACCCTTGCAGTGGATGTTTAACCTTTGTGAAGAGAGCAGAAGACAATGAACCATCTATTAATTTAGTGCAAGATAGTTAGGATGCTTTGGGACCTTTTCTTGATGATAGTTGAGAGTAGTTGGGTCTTTCCTCACTCTGTCATTCATACCCTTTTAACATGGCAAGGAGCGCCGTGGGTAAAAAAAAAAAAAAATCTAGATGGTTGCTTCTTTATGTCTTTTCTTGACTTTATGAAGAGAAAGAAATAGTGTGGTGTTTGATAACGAGGTCATCAATGCTCAAAAAATAAAATCTGACTTTCTTTGTTGAGTGCCTTGGATTAAGGCGAAATGTATATTAATTGATAACTTTGTTCTTAGTGATTTTTTGGCAGACCAGTTATCAGATAAAAGTTGGAAAAGTGGGTTCTTATGGACCTCTTGGTTGCATTCTGTTCCTGTTTGGACCTCTTTGGTTCTTTGATCGTATGTTGTTTTTATCGATAAAAAAAAAAACAAAAAAAAAAACCCATGCCTTACGTGCATCTTGCGCCTCAAGACTCCAGAAAGCCTTTACGCCTTGGTGAGCCTTTCGCCTTTTAAAACCGTGCAAACAATTACCGTCTTCATAATCTTGAAACGAGCAAAATGATCATATTAATCATGCTCACTCATAGATCATTTAGTTGCATAGTTAGGTCAACAACCTCATTTTTTTTCATAGGTAAAACCATAAAAAAAGAGTATATAATGAGAAAAATGGACGAACCCAAAGGTATACATGAAGTATACAAAGGCTTCAAAAAACAAGCCATAACAAAAGAGGAGACAGGATAACAAACTAGCCTATACAGTGACAGATCGAAAAAATCAATTACACATTCAACTCGAACATTCTATCTATTTTAGCTCAAGACGAAGTGAAAATCAAGGAATTCTTCATCCTTTGAAATTTGAGGCACCATCCTCGAAGACAATCCTATTCCTTTCCCTCCATATTGTCCAAAACAAACATAAAGGGGTAACCAACCAAACTTTCTTCAGGTCAACAGCCTCATTAATGAGACCTAGGATTCAAACCAAACTAATGACTAGGGGTAGCAATTAAACGCATGTTGTATTTGAATTCGTGTCGAAACGATTTCTATAATATTCGCCAACTTTGAACAACATATGAGATAATAAATGGTCGAAATAACATTAAACCACGACCCGATTAATGTCGAGTAACATGATACAACACATGTAACCCGTTTATTAATTTGGTAATTTAAAATAATATAAATTATAATTAATTCATCAATATTTAACATAAATAATTTATATAATGGGATTATCTAAGTTAAATATTAATTAACATAATAGTTAAACGGGTCAATATGGTCAAATTCGTGTTATGTGGATTGACACTGTTATAATATTGTAGAATTAGAAATTGGTTTTAATTTTCTAATTCTAGCAACTAGTTTCTAATTCTACAATACTATAACAGATACAAATATAACCCGTTTATTAAACGGGTTATGCGGGTCAACATGAATTTGACCTAAACATAATTATACTTAACCCAAACCCGTAAAAGTCGTGTCGTGTCAAATTTTGCCAGGTCTACCAATGACATTCTCAAGTATTGCACCAACTCTTAACATTCCATATAGTTCAAGCACGATGTTCACATCAGTGTGTTGATCAAACACCAAATAGTTTCCCTTCAGCATTTGAGAAATTGAATTCTCAAATTCAAACTTCAAACAATTGATAATCCAGTAGCATGATATTCTTGATAAAATGTTGCAAACTCATGATATATTTGGGTTTACAGGAAAAATGTTCAAATAAAAAAAAAAGAAGTGAAAAAAGGTGTTTTTAGTCGAGTATTATTCTCCAACAAAGCTCCTCTCGACCCCTTCTTCCTTCCTAAGATAGTTATCATAGTTTTCCTAACGGATTATTTATGCCCAGGCATAAATTCATGACCTTATTGCACCAAGGACTATTAATTAATCCTCGTGAATGTATATCATGATTCCTTATTGAAATTTGTAACAATATAACTTAAAATACACCTAAGCGATCTATTTTAATTTTAATTTGGCATAATATCTGCAAGTGCGAATTAGACAAGTAATAAAATGGATATAAGTCCGGATATCGATCCCACGAAGTCTCGAATTCTAAATCAACTACCACCCATTACTTTCGATATCCATACTATTTGGACTACTAAATGGCATTATGATTAAGCTTTTAAGCTATAAAAATTGCAACTGTAAAGAACAAACGAATGAATCAATTAATTAAATTGGAAATTCATAAAAAGAAAACAAAATAATGAATGATTAAAATAAAATAATGGAAATTGGATGTTTATCTTTTGGAAGAACATCAAGAAAACTGTTATGGTGAAACATAAATTCCTGTAGATAACTCTAATATAATTGCTTGTTTAATTCAGGTTTCAAAATCTGTCCAAGGCGTTTCAGCAGTGCAGCTGGATCTCTCCACACTCCACAGTTCATTATATAATTTTCCTGATTCTCTCGAAGACAGGGAATTAGATAACTACTTTTGATTGTAATTTCCTTATCTGGGTATTTTTCTTTTGCAATACTTCCTTTACCCATTTGTGATTTGTAAAGCCTTAGCTCCAGTTGTGGTCAAGTAGGGATATACAACTACGATTACTCTTCCATCATTAAAATAGATCATCCTCTCCTTGATTAGATCTCGGCTAACAGGTTAGTTTCACTATTGAATTGAGGTGAACTCTACACTTGTTTAAATTGATAATAATTCCCCGACTCATTCTTTGATTTCAGTGAGAAGAATATTTATCTAAGTAATCTGCGAGCTCATTGATCTCAATAAGCGGGTTAATATACATAAGAAAATGTTCAAAACTCTCAGGAATGCCTTCTCTGTGTCCTCGGAGGGCCCTCATGAGTAGAGTAGTGAAATGAGTCTTAAAGCGGTATAAGACAACGATATATTAGATAAATAAAACTAAATATAACCAGAAGTAAGTCGGCCGAATTTCTAAGCTATTGCAACTACAAGGGAAAGATTAATTGACCATAACCTTTTCAATGGAAGATGGGTTCTAAATTATTGAATTACACTAAGGCTTTCCTCATTGATCAAAGAAACAGTATAATTGGGAAAGCGGAAAATTAATTCCCGAGAGGGAATTTGTGCGGATCTCAAATTATCCGGTGTAATTTGAATAAATTGATTATTGCATTCGAAGCTTCATTTCGAAAAGTGCTCAACATCAATTCCGAGGAAAAGAAAACGAAAACTAGAGCGATAAATCTAATCCCAATCTCTGACTATCGACATTGAAGAAAAGAAAAGAAAAGAAAAGAAAAGAAAACGAAGGAAAATAGAAAATGAGCCTTATTTACGGACCTCTCGTGCATTAATAAGCCATATTTGACTTTTCATGCAGGGTAAAAATTTTAACTTATTTATAGGGTTTCTCATTTGGGCCCTAGTTCAATGGGTCTTTGTGGATTCAAAGTTAGTTATTGTGTTATTCATCGCGACATTGATCTCCCAATCGACATCATCCATGTCGCGACATCGATCTCACGTCGACATCAACGTCTCTGCGACCTTGGCCCGATGTCTTGATGTGCGACGCCGGTCTCATATCAGCGACATCACTTTATGCCTTTGCGGGTTTCAATTGTGGTCACTCGATATGCGTGACATGATATCTTATCGCGACATCGGCGAGTCTTAACGGCGCTAGCGATCGTTTCATGATGTGGCGACGCCGGTCTCCGCGTCGCGACATCACTTGTGCCTTTGCGGAGTTTTAATTGGTCACTCACGATGTCGCGACATCGATCTCTTGTCGCTGACATCAACAGTTCTGCAGGCTTCCAGGCGATGTTTCACGATGTCGCTTTGACATCAATGCTGTCGCAACGGCCCGATTCCTTTAACCTGGTTAATCCTCGGTACCTTATCAGAAATTGATTCTACGCCAGCGACCTTGATTGTTTTAACCAAAACATCACGATGCCAGCATTACCATGCGTCTAGCCCGGTGGATGTCGCGACCTCTTCCTCTTCACACTCGCATTGTCGCGGCCTTGTATTATTATCGATGTCAGCCCCGGCATCAGTCTCGCGACATGAAATCTTCCTGCTTCCATTTCTGAACTGCTTCACGTAGTTTCTTTGCCTTGATGCGCGCGCTTGTTCTTCAAAGTAAACCGTTTATTTGGAGTTTTCAACTACTTTGCTGACACGGATGTGTTGAATGCTATAAAGACTTCCCGACATGACTTCTTTTCATCCTTTTTGCGCCCCTTTTCTACTACGGCAGTTGCGCCAATTATATCATTAATGCTCATCCACCTTACGCTCCTTTTATGACAAGATTCTTCTTTTTCTTGAATTACGCTATAAGATTGGATTAATTATTACTTATTACATAATAAGATCATATTGAGAAAGAATCAGCGACCAAATTTAAAATAATTAAACATTTAACAATCAAACTCCCGACTTAGAAACAGCATCTTCAAACGAGAAGAAGAACTGTTCTCAAACAAACTAACAGAAAGAATTTTTTGGGATTTGGACTTTTGATTGTTCACTGCGGCAGGTATCAATTCATTAGAAGAATACAAGGGTTGCAATGTTCTGCATCAAAACAGTCCGATGAGATAGTTCTATCTTTATATTTATAAACTAATGACAGAATATTTTCAAATATTTGTTTTTGAAATGGATCTGATGAAAAATAATTGTTTTCTTTTCTCATCATCATAAATATTTCACTTAACCACTGAACCATTCACAGTTTTCTTTATTTGTGCTTTCTAATTATAAACGACATTCATCATTGATCTATAATAAATTATTTAGCTCACTTCGAGATCAAATGGAATCTTTGAACATAATATTGAAACTTGTTAAAGATGGATAGAAAAGACTTTTGAGTTTAAATTACGTTTCTTTCTATTTCTCTTACTCGTTTCTTCTCACTTCACAAAACTATGTTTTGACATCTTCTTTCAATTAATACTTCAGCTAAAGCGTAACATATCAGGCTAGTGTTCGGCGGGGAATTTCGCTGTTTGTCACCATTCGAGGGATAGTGCAATGTTTTACCTTCTTAGGCTTTCTAACACTTTGCGAACTTTGGGTTGTAACTCCATACGAGATGGCATTAGGGTACTGGGTGTTGAAACACCCTAAGAACTTAATAGTTCAAAAGAATTAGGCCATAAGGTAAAACTAATCCCTTTTTGCCTTCTTTTCTATTGTATTTCTGTGTTTGACCCTTTTCTTTTCATTTCCCTTTTTCTGTCTTTTTCTCCTTGAGTTTTTCAAAAACCTCCCCCAAACTTGATTTCCTTCTTCCTCTTTCAGTTCTTGGGTAATCACAGGTTCTTTACTGGAGGATTGATTCTTTTTGGAAGGTTTGGGGTTTACATTGGCTGATTTGTAGAAAGAGGGCATGATTAGCTCAATTTCTGGAACTAAGGTATATGCTTTAGCATATAGATAGGGATGGCTTGAATGGCTCAAACTTTCCAAGAATGGCCTGCATCATTTCTTGTCATTTGTATACACCCTAGGATTTTGCCTCAATCAATAATCTAACAAGTTCTAGAATGCGGGTTAGCTCTTTGTTATTGACCATTAGGAGTTCCTTGATTATTTTTTTGTTGATGAGTAGTTAAGAAAAAAACTCTTGTGTCAACAGGTTCCTTGACTCATTGTTCATACCACAATTTCAAAAATATGTTTTGTTCCATCAATTTCATTACTTTCCTCTATTCTGGACTTAACAGCTAAAGTTAAATCACTTTTGCACCTTGTGTTTCAATGGAATTGTACTCAGCTGGCCCTTGTTCTGTCTTATTCATTCATTTCAACATTATGACATATCAGCACTTTTTTTTATTCTTGAAATAAATCCTACTTTAATTTCCCCAACTATGCATCACAAAGCAACACAACATTGAACAAACAGATTCAAAATAGCACACAACAATTCAATGTAAATTTCTCATTTTATTTCTGATTCAATTGCAATTAGTTGGATACAGTTTAACTGGGATAAGGAGGGTAAGGAAGGTTAGGCAGGGAGAAGGTCTATTTTTTTCTTTTGACAAAGCCAGGAGCAAAGATGTTGGGGATCTAGATACAGTGTACCTAAATGTTTGAGAATTCGGAATTTTCATTTCTCTTCTTTCCTTTCTCTTCTTGGTTTCCCTCTCAACTTGTTCTTCAATGAAAATCTCATTAGAGAGATCGACCTTTTTGTTCGACTCATCTTGTCTTCCCAGAAGCCATTACATTTGTATTCTCATTTGATCGGGACCTCTAAAATTTGGAGAGATTATTGTTGATCAAATCAGTTTCCGACCCATTCTTTTGCTATAGGATTACGTATCTTTTTGCTTCATCTCCTATCATCAGCTTGTTTTTCCAAAATCCCTTATGCAAGACTTGTATAGGAACAGAAGCCCTTGATTTGCTCCACAGGCTGAACTCTTGCTCTGTATCTCTTTTCTTTATCAATGGTTAGGAGTTGAGAATCACGCTGAGCGAGTTGTTATAGCTTCATGACTTAGTTTGAGTTTACGTAACCGGATTGTGATCTCTTTCCTTCCATTTTCTTTCTTAAACTCTTCTCCTTCTTTGTTTCAAAATTTTCTCATACATTCCTCTCTTACGCACCATTTCTTACCACCTTCTTTGTTCTCTTCTTTGTAACTCCATTCATGCTCCTTTTCCTTTACAATTTTTAGCTCTTCCTCCCACTTCTTGAGATGTATTTTCAATTCTTTCATAAGAGGCCTTCTGCGAATTCTGCTGTGGATTGGCTCCTTCTCTCTTTCATCCATTCTCTTTTACATGGCATTAGAGGCTTCCAGTATCGATTGTTTTCTCTTAATGTCTTGAGCTTTCTCCATGTTCATTACGTTACTGGGGAGGAGGCGGCTAGGAATGGAGGGAGTCATTAGACTGCCTTCCATCCTGCCTTCATTGTGCAAAAACAGTCATTGTTGTCGGTGAGTTTTAAGGTGCTCTACTCCTTGAGTCGGCCAACCCTACGAGTCTCATTTTACAGTCTTTAATTTGGGGCTTCATCTCTTTTCTCTGACACCTTTTCTTGGTTTCTTGGTCCTTTTCTAACTCACATCGGAAAGCGTGATGAAGCTGCAGGTACTTCAACTAATACGATTCCCATACCCGCTTCACCCGACCTTCAAACATAGAACAATGATTGTTGGTGAGGAATAAGCCACGCTTTTGTTCCCTTTATGAGTACCTCATGATGGGAATTTTCAATGACAACTCTACATTGATCTTGTATCCTTTTAGAGGATGGCATACAACATCCGCAAGCTTCTTGTTCTCTCCCTTTGTGCATACGTGTCTTGTTGGAACCAAAAGCTAGGAAGTAACCATACATTCGCTTCTTCGGGGCTGAGGCTTCCCTGCTCAATGTTCTTGCATTCCTTCTCCTCAAGTTAGCTGCACCTACCATTAGTGAGCCGCCTTTGGCAATCTTTCCAAAATCTTGATTTTTCCAAAAGTTTCTTGAATTTGGAACCATGCACCGCTACAAGATAGCCTCATGATACCTTAGCTTCATATGAACCCGTAATTTCTTAACAAAAACCGTCCCATCCTTCCTTCCACCAAATTTTAATAAAACTCTTACATGTTTCCATACCCGATTGGGTGTGCGCAGAGACTCTTCCACCCTCTCTGCTCTATCATCTCCTTGAAAGGAGTAATAGGATTTTTGAATCTCCTCTCTCGTGACAAACCCCTTGTTAGCATACGATACTGCCTCCATCGAAGTACGCCTGCTTTGACACCTAAATCCTCTCTACTTCTTCTTCTTTCTCTCACCTTTCTTTCCTTTTTTCCTGCTTCCTTTCTGCTTTCCCAATGAGCTGGTGTTTCTCTGATGGCACCCTCCCCGATTGTTCTTCCCCGATAATCCATCTAACTCGTTTTTCTGGGGTGGTTTCTCTTTGGTTGTTCATGTTCCCTCTCAGTACTGCCTTGTGCCAGACTAGGGTGGGAATTTCAGCCATATTGAAACCAAGAAAAGCTTTTCGTATGTCGGAAAGCCAGTGGTTGGGGTCGGTATCTCAAGGAGGAAGAAGGTGAAATCTGCTATGTGGTTTGGAGGAATGATAAACTTTCCAACAAACGTAATTCACCAATGCCAGGGCTAATTATTGCTTCATTAAAAACATGTCACGACTTCAATTTCGCGTCTTTTTATTTGAGATCATTGAATTTAGGGCTTTTTAAAGTGAGTGAGTGGCATTAAAACCTTTCTTATGTCGCGACAAACTTGGCAGGTTTGTCGCGACATCCCTTTTATTCCTGTTTTTAATCTCCAGCTATTTCCTACCTTGTTGGGGTTGTCGAGACATCATTTTTCATTTTGAAATTTAATTCTCTGTCAGCGTATCAGACAAAGGATGTCGCGACATATATTCCTCTTCATTCTAATACCCACAAATGTCCCTTCAAACAGTCACCTACACTCAATGTCTTCGTCGCGACATCACTCTATGCGTTCGCGAGACATAACCTTCCGTCGCGACCTAAGCCCTTAACTCAATGATCCCCAAGAAACTCAATTCTTTTTATCGTTCTAACCCTTGTATACTTCCATATACCCCCGCTAAAGCAAAGATTTAACAATCAACCCAAGTATCTACGTGACCGGGTTGTGGGAAGAAGGTTACTCCCCTTTTCCTCATGTTGTGACTTCTCTGCAAGTTGTTGGAATTGTTCCTGTAATTGCTTTGCCATTCATGTCTTTAACCTTGCAGAAGCTCACTGCAATATTCAAGAAACATCTAATTAGACTACAATTGATCTCTAAAAATTAAATCTATCCTTATAAAAACAAATCTGACCTAATTTTTAGCAACTAAAAGAAAAAAAAAAAAAAAATTTCAAAGCTTAAAATCAGCATTTAACCTTATGGTTAGCTCTTCCCATTAGCTCTTCGCTTGAGTCCTACCAACTTCTCACAAGCATGGTATTTCATCTTTTCCCTTAAGAACTGGGCCTTGCTCTCATTTCCCTTTTCCTCGTTAGATAATGCTTTGAACTCCTGGTCCATTGACCTTGAATTCTTCCCCCATTATCGGGCCCCTCGTCACCGCCCAAATGTAGTACTTGACACCACCGTGTATGGCTCCACTCCAATCGTGGATTTTCACTCCCGGAAACAATTTCGCCTAGGAATTGCAACAAAACCCTGTCTCCGCTCTCGCAACTCTTTCAAAATTCTCTCGATCATGCCATTTCTTTGTCTTGTCTTTGTATATTCTAGCATTATCATAGGCTTTTATTTCAATTCCTTCCAGCCTCGTATTAGCTTGGAGCAATCTTTCTTCCTCGCGTTCCTTAAATCGAAGTTTAACTTCGACGGCCACATCGCCTTCAGAGATTCCAATTCAAGAGGTGGATGATATGGTTTGCCAAAACAACTCGTATGGGGACATTCCATGGTGGTTTGTGATGCAAATCCGTAGTTTCCAAAGTGCATCATCAAGTTTGGGAAAGACCAATCCTTCCCGCTGAGCCACTTTTCAAGTATTCTTTCGATCTCCGCCGGAAATTTCTTGCACTTGGTCCATCGGTTCAGGGATGATGTTAAACTCATTATGAGGCTTCGATCCCATACCGCCATGAGTTTTTTGCAAATATTTTGTTTGCAAAGTGGGTTCCCCCCATCATTAATGATAGTTCTGGGTGTTCCAAATCGTCAAATATTCTTTCGCAAGAGTTCCGCCAACCGTATTAGCATCATTCCTTGGATAAGCATCGCTCACCCAATTGAAACGCATCGCTAGCGCATGTATAAGTTTCCAAATGGTGGAACCCCATAAAATCTATTCCATAATCAAAATCGTATCACCATAATACCTCGAGGGGTATTTCATTCCCGTCGATATTTCCAATCCTTGGCATCATCACACATTTTAACTCCACTCAAGCATAACAACACCCGAAGATAGTGGGCCAATAAAACTCTGATTGAGTATTTTCCTCCGTAGTCGTTTTTCTCCGTAAAAATGTCCCCATATGGTGATGCATGGCATTCTATCTCCCAAAATGTTGCCTGCTCACTTTCTCTCGCACACATCTTCTATTATCATGTCAGCACTCTTTTGAATAATAGTGGTCATCCCAAATATAATACCCGTCGCCCGGAGTTTCCTCTGGTAGCTAAATCTCGAAGTGTCCACCCCACGTCATAATTCACACACGCATAACATGGAAGCTTGAAGGAAACCTTGGGAACAATTTGCTCATCCGGGCCAGGAAGTTCTTCGTTAACATCACATTTTCTTCATCATCAAGCTTTTCTACTCTTGACAAGATCGCATCGCTACTGTCACTATCCCTTTTATCCTTTGATTTCCAAATCACCGAATAAAGAAAGACCCACCTTATCAATCTCGCTTAACTTCCTTTACGCATTTGATCGTCGCATGGTCAAGGTGAATTACCACACGATCCTAAAAACAAGTCACAAATTTTCACTGTAAGCAAATGTTTGCCAGCACTCCCTTCATTAAGCTGGAGCAGTTCTCTGCGGTTTTGTCAGATGTCTTATACTAGCGCGCAGTATACGGCCCTCGATTACTTTCTTTTCTTTGTCCCAACACAACCCTATGGCAAAATCACTGCATCACACATTATTTCAAATCCTCGACCATTCTCGGTGCAATGACTATAAAGCCAGGACCATCCGATTTGATTTCTTCAAAGCATCCTTGCAAGAGGCCATCAAAATTGAACCTTGTATCTTTTTCTCTCAAAGACCGCATAAAGGGTCCGGCTATTTTTGAAAAGTCTACGAATCTCCAGAAATCCAAAGATGCCCCCAAGAGTTTTTACTCCTTTTATCGTGGTAGGTAAAAGAGTTTTGATAATGGATACTTGCATTGGTCCACTTCTAGTCCGCAAGAGCGTAGATTTTA